>UCOH01011901.1:0-22480 GCA_900474275.1 Synergus japonicus | reverse complement strand
GACTAATGTTAACGCAGACGCGTTATCAAGGAATCCTGTCGAAAATGAACCAGACATTTTAGAAACTACCAAGGTAAATCAAGTAATCCCAAAATATGCCCCAAGTAATTTAAACCCAGAAATAGAACCCTTGAGTGACTCAACTCAACAGGAATTAACACAAGATGATTTATTATGTACCGAAAAAATAAACTATGACATAATTGAAGGACTACAGGATAGGAAATCCTCAGAAATCGAGTACGAATCGATGAACACTCGATATTTAAGAAACGAATTCGAAAGATTATTAAATAAATGCGAATCCGCAGAGACTCGAAAATTAGAAAAATTACATAAATCTTCTGAAATCCAAAATTTAGGAAACGGGCCTTCAGAAACTCGAAAATTCGGATGCGGAGCCACAGAAGCTCGCAATTTCGAAGATGAAGTTATAGAAATCCAAAGTTTTAAAAATAAACTTGTGGAAGTATTAGATACTATGTTAGAGAGCAAATTTAATGCAGTTATGACGAGAAGAAAATTAAGAGAACAAACCAATGAGAAATTAATAAATCATAAGAATCCCAAATATAAGGAATCCGAATCAGAAGAAGAAAAGGAAAAGGAAATCCCTGAGAAAAGGAAACGGGGTAGGCCCAAGAAAAAACAAGTGGAAGTTCCTACTGTTAAAAGGAAAAAGGGACGTCCACGAAAAGAAGAAACCCACAACCCAAAACATGTAAGAAAAAGGAAAACAGGTAAAAAAGGAAACCACGAAGAAAACTCGGATGAAGAAATAAATTCAGACCCTGAATTCGGCCAAGATAAAACTCGCGAAAATTATTTTACAGACTCTTCTAGTGATCAAGAAGAACGAGATTCAGTAGATCATAATGAAGAAATCGGAAACGAAAACGTGGAAGAAGAAGAAGCGGTGCCAACAAGTGAACAAAATAAAGACATTCAAGAAAACCAATTAATTTTACCTACACCTCCCAGTAAAATTAAAAACCCTCTGAGTAAAAATGTTATAGAATGTAGAGATCAAATATCTATGAGAAAGGATAATTATGTATACTTTCTAGCAACTGATGGTAGTCCCCGAGATAATGGATCCAAATTATTATCAAGACGAGGAGAATTACCAAAATATTCTAAACTTAAAGTAGGAGAAGCTAAGGAATTTAAAAGAAGTCAATATTATCACATCGCACTCCCCATTGAATCGGAAACAAAAGATAATTTTTTAACAACCATTAATAACATTAAAACGTCAATTAAATCATTATGCGAAGTAACAAATAAACTCGGTTTACGATCAATTAGTTTACAAAAAACTTCAAACATTAATTACATTAGTTGGGATGAAATCTTAGCCGAAATAAGTATCACCTTCGCAGACTCACCAATCAAGGTAATTATCTGTAAAGGAATTGTTCAATATCCCACTAAGGAACAGAAAGCTGTCTTAATCGAAGAAGCACATTCATCGGCAATTGGCGGGCATAAGGGAGTCACCAAAACTTATAATCACATTCGACAGAGATATTTTTGGGAAAATATGAAGTTAGATATACAAAAATATATTCAAATGTGTTTGGACCCTTACCAGAAATTAAAATGGGGAACCTATATATCTTAACAATCCAAGACAACTTTACCAAATTTGCTTTAGCGATACCTTTACCAAACCAACTAGCAAGCACCATTGCGGATGCGTTCGTCAAACGATTCATATGTATTTTTGGATCCCCTAAAGGCGTACTAACAGACCAAGGTACAAATTTTTTGAGTAACCTTATTAAAAGATTAGCTAAACGATTCCGGATTAGGCAATTCAAGACTACTGCTTTTCATCCTCAATCGAATGGATCTCTAGAAAGATCTTATCACGTACTAGGTGAATATCTAAAACAATTTTTAAATAAAAATTCGGAACTCTTACAACACAAGTGTCCATGAAGGAACCAGATGTACCCCTTATGAACTAGTATTTGGGAAGTTAGCTCGAGAACCGTCCAGTGAAGCACCCCTACCTCATGAAATGCTAGAAACATACGACGATTATATGACAGGACTTATAACTAAACTGCATGAAATACGAGGTATAGCAAGGGAGAATTTAATTTCAGCTAAAGAAAAATCCAAATTTTATTATGACAGAAAATCCAACCCACAAGACTTTAAAGTAGGAGATGGAGTATTTTTAATAGAAGGAGGAAAAATTCATAAACTATCTAATCAATATACAGGACCGCATGAAGTCTTAGAAATTCTAGGGAAAGGAAATGTTAAAATACTAATCAAAAATAAACCAAAAGTAGTACACATTAATAGACTAAAATTATCATGAATCGTGAACGTAGACAGCGTGAAGAAGACCAAGAAGACGTATCTGAGAAAGATACTCTTGACATTCCATACAGAGAGGCGGTGGAACATAGTCAAGAGAATCTTTAAATACTTAAAGGGTACAAAAACGATTGGTTTAAAATACCTAGGACGACGGAACGATTTGATGGCATATTCTGACGCTAGTTTTGCCGATTGCAAATCGCTGATCTCTACCTGTGGCTTTTTAATCCGACTTTTTGGAGATACAATCTCTTGGCGTGCAAATACACAGAATTATGTTGCACTTTCTACCTGTGAAGCTGAATACGTGGCAATGAGCCAAGCTTGTCAGGAGGTAATTGCAATTAATAAATCTCTTATGCGTGTTACTGACGATGTTTTTCTTCCTGCTATACTTCGATGTGATAACAAAGCGGCAACCTTCTGTGCAAGTACTAGTGGAGGAAATAGACTTAGACATATGACAGGAATACACCAGGACTATGTTAAAGAATGTGTTAAGTTTGGTCGAGTCATTATAGAATGGGTTTCCACAAAGAACCAATGGGCTGATATAATGAAAAAACCACTTTGCTACGAAACACATACTCTACTACGAGATAAAATTTTAAATTACGACTGATCTTGAGTAGAAATTGATAAGAAAAATGTATTCTTTGATTGTTATTGGTATCACAGATTATTGCTAATAGATTTTGAATCAGGTTTCAGGAAATATACAAAGTAAAGCTGGATTCAGGATGGACCGGCTGAAAACTTTGATTAAAGTTATAATATACGACCGTTTGACGAGTAAGTTTGGATAATAGAGTCAAATTCGGGAGGGAGTGTTGAAATATTTAAACTTTAGCGCCTTTGACTCTAGCGGCATCTGAAACTTAAATACTACTACTGTTTATTAATGATAGCGGTGACGCTCAGTTCAATTCAAAATTATATGTAACGACGTGCATAGATCGATCACGACTGTTTTCCTAAAAATAAAACGATAGTTAACAAGTATTTCTTGATTATTATAAAACCATACACATGACCCATATGTCAAAATATAGACTAGATGTGTTATTTTAGGATGACCATTGGTTTTCGTAAAAGGTATACGTTTCACATTATTTGGTAGATTAGAATACATAGATTATTTGGGAAGTGAAAACACGAGTTTTCTACAGGGGTGTAGCCTTTCCATGGTTTGTACTTTGTTTGATATTACATTTATGTTTTGAGAAGAATATAATAATATTGAATATTAAACAATAATAATACGAACGTAATTTACTGAATTATATCATTTTATATTTGGTCATTTTCTGGTGAAAATTTCATTACATTTGCTATAGTTACAAGCATCTGCGCATAAAAATCATCCTTGATATTTTCGCAGATATCACATCTAAAATATCTCAAGAAGTGCATATTAGGTAGATCTGTGCCATTAAAATTCTTTACGCCCGTAAGTAAGTAAGTAAGGATTTTTACTTTGAGTTTGTACTGATAGACTATTAACTTTCCCAAAAATTTAAATCTGAATAAAATTTTTTGGGGTAATTATGGGGGTGGAAAGAAAAATCGAAAAATATTTTTTTCTCGAGAGCGGCTGGAAAAATTTTTATGAAAAAAATATGTTATTGGTTTCGATGGGGGGATATTTTAGAAAAATTATGGATTTTTTTTAAATACGACGCTTTTACGGCACACCCATCATTTTGTGCCTAAACATACTTCAAAATGTTCTGAAAAATGTGTCCCAGGTTAGAAATTAATTGAAATGATAGAACAGGGTGAAAAAAATTAAAAATCTTCAGCGTACAGTGTTAAGTGTACCACCCGCTGTATGCATGCGCATCTACACTGATTGTAAAGGGGTAATATTTTATTGTGAGTCCCCTCGCCTCTCATGTATCAGGTTCCTGATTTACTGTATTGATGAGACCACTCTTAATCTTCGTCGCTATCCTCTTCAATTATGGGAATAATATTATTCTTAGTGATCATTCCGCTGAGAAATGCAGCTGGCTTTAGAATTTTTGAAATGTACCTTGCATGGGGTAGATAGTATATAATTGCAGCAATATGTGAACAGCAACCAACAGTCCTATTTCCGTTAGCGCAATCACACATGTATTCCAATAAACCAGACATTCCAACACTATTGGGCTTATATTTAATGAAACATTTATATAGTTTTTTAGAAATATGCCGTGATTGAACTTGCACTCTTAATACATTCTGTTGATCTTTCACGTATTGCATGTTTACCTGTCCATCTTTATCAATCGTTTCGGCCAAGTATGATACGGCCTGCGATAGCTGATATGATCTGGTAAAAAATATATATTTCTTTCTTTCTCGGTCAGTTCAGGAAAATCTGAAATGTCATTGCATGTTCTGTTTTGAAAAATAACTTTCTTACGAAGCCAGCCTTTCTCTTCTACTTCAGTAGCCAGAGTGTTTTCAAGATTTTTCCTGACTCTCATTCTATCCAAGATCTCAGTTACAAATTCTGTATCAGATTTTAATCTCTCTCCAAATTCTTTATGAAGGAATGACGCAATTCGAAAGAGAGCTCCAACTTTTGGAAGCATCTTGTTGTCCAGTTTGTGGTCTAAGAGTTTATATTTTTGCTTCAACATTCCGTGAACAGCTTCAACTGCCCAACGAATTTTCGTCACATAACGGGACTCATTTGATTCTTTAGCAGTTAGTTGTTTTCATTTCCCTTTCAAAGCAGGCATTAGAACGTTGATTTTTTTGAGTTCTAAATCAGCTTCACGTCCCGGAAGCCGCGATCAAGTACAGCATAATCGTTCTCTTTCAACAATTTGCACAAACCATCTGCATTTTGGATAAGGGTTTTCATGATCTCTTCATCATTGAAATTCGCAGGATATGATCCTAGCATATCAATCACGAATCCATCAGTTGTACAAATTGTGAATGGCTTGCAGAGTGGTACTTTCTTCTGACCTGAGAAACTTTTTCGCTGAAACTCATTATTCGTACTTTTCTGATGACGTGTATAAGTTCCATCACAGATCAGAAACAGATTTGTACGAATATTAAATAAACTTTTGGCTATTTCTGTGGTGTGAGTTTCATTTAAGTCCTCTCTATTCGAATTACCTAAACCGAAACGAGATGGCAAGACATCTTGAAACGATTTTATTATTGCTTATGTATATTCAGAAACCAGCTGCTCGTATTCAATGTGCAGAATGGACGCCAGAAGTCTATTTAAATTACCTGTACGGAGTTTAAAAAGAAATACAACAAGAGTTTGAGTAACGGTACGAGTCTGTCTGTCCCTCATAACCCTTAATTCTATTATATTCTCCCAAGTCAAATCTGTGAAAACAAAAAGCTGCTTTTCTGAAAGGCTAAAATCTGCTATTTTGACATACAGTGTAGAATCGCATTCTACGGCAAGATTCTTCATCATTGTAGTCAATTCTGAAGTGCTTACACATGACGACCTGCAAACTACCCAGATCATTGTCAAAAAATCGACCTTTTATTAAGTGCGCTTGACAACACCGATTACCTGCTGGTATATGGATTTTCCTTTTAATAGGCAACAATATTTATGAGTAGAAATAGTTCTCGAGATTTGAATTTCCAACTTTTCAACGCTTGATTTGTCTGTTGCAGGTTTTAGCCGTGTCTTAAATGTTGGATCATCAGTTTTCAACTGTGAAAGCCATTTATCATTTCCAGAAGACGTGCTTTCTACATCATCATCAATTTTTTGTTTCTTATATTGAAACACTCGACATTTTGCACATAAAATATCGTTAACAGAAATTGTTTTTTGAAGCCTATTAGACAAAATCGATGCTTCAGCCTCAGTTTCGACCATTTTTTTTCTTTCCCGATATTTTATTTAAATACTTATTACATCCGGCACACTTAGGATTGTTTGACAATAAAGACATTTTTCCGAAGCTACCTGATACGAAGTAGGAAAAAAAGAGTATTTTGAACCGGAGACAATGTATGTGGGAAAATATTTATGAAGTACAAATACACAAGCGAAAATGATTGATAATATGCTTTCAAGGAACAAAGGTAAGCACAAATCATTAAAATCAATGTTAATTCAAGAATAGGGTTTGAAAAACCCAATAATTGCTTTCAAAGTTATATAAAACACAATCACACAAAAAACATCATCAATTACAAAAAAACGTACTAAAATCCAGAAACGCAGTAAACGTTCAGAGAACTATACCAAATATTTGGTAGAATGGAGTTTTTGTGTTCGCTGATTAGATAATATCCGAAAATAATGTACCGAAATCATATGGTGGGTTATTATACCGTGAAAAATTACTTGTCTTGTGAGAAATAAGAACAGTAGCCCTCTAGTGGCAGACGCGAAGAAACTCTTAATTCATTTATTTCTTATTCAAATTTCTCAGATACAAAAGTTGGGTTTTTGACACTTTCTTGGGTCTCCTGGTCCACTGTGTTAAAATCCTTGATTGATATTATGAAAACAAATTGAATAATCAGAAAATGTCCGATTATCGAAAGAAAATAAAGCTACACTACGAAGTGTGAAAGGGAAGGAACTCACAATAAAATTGTGACGGGAAAGTCATTTTGATTATTATAACTCAAGGTTCCCGTGAACGTCAAGGCGGGAGTCTTTGACGAATCAATTTAAAGTCTAAGATAGTCACTCTTCCCAGCGTAAGCAGGTTTATGTGAATTGTATACTTCATCGACAGAATTATTGTCATACCTGAGCGTGTTGTGTATGGATTGAGTGATTTTGTCGTATATAGACGGTAGACTATATAAACGATAAATATATGTCTGGAATGGAACTTATTAATTAATCGCTTAGTTTGTAATTTTATGGGTCTTCCCAAGTCCCACGCCTTACTTGCTTGATTTTATATAGTCGATTGCTCTAAATATATTCGAGTTAGCTTCTCTTTTGATTATTAGTTATTTAAGCTCACTAATTGGGTAATTTAGATTAGCTAGCGCCCAACTTCTTTTGTTTTATGTCGCTTTTCTTATTTCTTGGGGCCCCGTCAGGCACTGACCCAGCCCGCGCCGGGTGAATAGTGGAAATTATTACTTATATAAAATACCCTACCTTCTCCAAATATTACCCCTTTACAATCAGTGTAGATGCGCATGCATACAGCGGGTGGTACACTTAACGCTGTACGCAGAAGATTTTTAATTTTTTTCAGCCTGTTCTATCACTTCAATTAATTTCTATCCTAGGGCACATTTTTCAGAACATTTTCCTATTTAAAAAAAATCCATAATTTTTCTAAAATATCCCCCCATCGAAACCCATAACATATATTTTTTTCATAAAAATTCTTCCAGCCGTTCCAGAGAAAAAAATATTTTTCGATTTTTCTTTTCACCCCCATAACTCCCCCAAAAAATTTTATTCAGATCTAAATTTTTGGGAAAGTTAATAGTCCATCATTACAAACTCACAGTAAAAATCCCGGACAAATTCGGCCGGGAGCAGCACACACATGCTTATCTTACTATGCCCTTTAAATTCAAGGCTTCAGCTGACAATCCTTTGGCAGCTCTCCCACGGAGGTCCCATAATATATTTATTATTCTAAAAAATTGCATAAACTGTTGAATTACAACTCAACTTAGTCATGGAGTGAGTAACGTACTGATATGAGATTACAATCCACACTTGAGAATATGCCGTGAACAATAGAGTTTATTTTCTAATTAAATCTAGATTCAAGCTAGATTTTCTAAACTTTACAAGACTATTTCGACGTGTAAATATTTTAATGGCGGCGCTAATCTTGAAGGACTTTCAGAGAACAACGTTTTTCTTCTCTTGAAAATGTAAAAAATGTGATAATTTATACCTATATCTATAACTTTTACATTTTTTTCAAGTATTTAGGTATAGGATCAGTTTCAAGTAAATAAAATAATGATATGATACAAATTACGCAAATGAGCCTTCTTTTTGTCGAACTGGATGAATTTAAATATGGAAATAGATTTATATTTGATTAGAGGATATATGTTGTGATTGAGTTGCTGAATGTAGGTCCGGTAACATATGTCGTTTACAGATGCCTATAATTGTTTCTGAATAAACGAGTAAGTATTGCTCATTGCTATCTCCAGCAGAAAATCTCCCTTTGTTGCGAGTAAGCACCTACTACACGTGATACAAGTTTGATGAGTTGTAAACTAGTTTCGGGATCGCGTGCCTGTCCATCCTTCTAATTGTGCATCGAATTCCCAGCGAACGGGCGCAGAACAGAACCACCTAAGTGATGGCGATTGTGAAACCCATCCCGTCCCCTGTGACCAATTTAGTATTGCTTTCAGTTCAATTGGTACACCGGAGATATTGCAAAATTAACATCATGTGTTAATGCTGGAATGTTTATTAGGTACATGAGGCGTACAGTGCAAAATTTTTTCTAAAAGAATTAAAGAATTTGTTAACTAATTAAATGTATAAGAAATATTCAGAAGAAATTACGGACCTATGTATGTGTTTAGAATATTTTGCTCATTTTTCTACGAGCATTAAAACTAAATCACAAAGAATTAATAACATTAGTCAACAAAATATGATCTTTGTGGTGTTGGAATGAGATATATAATTTTTATTGTAGTTTTTTGTGGTGAATTTAAATCTGACCTCCGTTTTTCCCAGTATCTCAAGTTTTTGAAATTTTTTTCAAAAAATCACAAATCGTGTGATAAAAGAGTGAAGAAATTTTTTCACGCAAAAGAAGACACGATTTCGATGCATTTTTAACGCAGAATCCATTGGTTTCTTCGACATCTCTGTAACTGGTCTCTTACAGCTAACGTGAAAGGAAAATTACTATTAGATAATGTTCCAGTCGCCATTTCTTTGAATTTCTTATTTCTCCTTTCATATTTCATTACTGAAAAGTGAATTACGGGACCGTTTGCTTTAATTGCTCTTCCATAATGAAGAAAGAAATGCATTTTGGGTTTAAGATCTCCAAAGAATTCCAGATATGAACGATTATGTTCTTGAATAAGTTTCAGAAGACGTATTATTCGATCAGTGGTTGAATGTGGTGCAAGCAACAAACCAAGAATTTTCCTCAAGCATATGTACAATTTCCAATATTGGTTTTCATGAGGTATTAAGTCTCCCAACATTAAGCCCAAATACCTTGTTAAAGAAACCATTTCTGAAGCCGATTCCTTAATTTTAATTTGACGACCACATTTAGCAGCGGTATAAAATAAAGGTCTAGGTTTGTTTTTTTTTTTTTCGAAATCGTACGGAAAACTTTCGATTCTAATATTAACATGCATTACATCAACCGTTATGTTTCCACAAATGTGGAATTTAAAGATTGAGTTGAAAACACATGCTTCTTTAATACCCGTCTTTGAGTGATTTTCTTTAGCACGTCAGTTTCGTACGTTTCAATTGTTCTAATTTTTGCCTCATCCTCCAGAGTCATTTTTTTAGATTCGTTTTTCATGGAAGTACATATTTACAAAAATATGTAGCATGAAAACCTTCTGCGCATTCGCAAGTGGAGTTTAAGCCTGCATTATCACCAAGAATTAGAATACAATCAAAGTGAATAGTTTTGAGCTCCCCATCAATATTTAATGTCAAACCATGATCAGATAAAATATTAATTTCTTCTATCACTTTACAAAAAATCTTTTCATTTCCGAATTGTTTGAGATGCTTCGAATGAAAAATCGTAGAAAGAAAAATGTTTTGTACTTTTCCCATTAAATGAGGTGGTATAAAAGCAAAGGAAACGTAAACTCCTCCAAGTTTTTCTTCCCCCGCATGACTTCCTAAAGGGTTTCTGGTTTCGAATTCGTCGAAATAGAGGTATAGTCCATGAACTGTTTTGCTTACCCAAAGCAGGGATATAATCTTCAATTTCGTTAAATATTCCCGGAGTTGAGTAGTGAGGCGATCGGTTTGTATTTCGCGCAATTATTTATTGAGTATGAATGACGCGTATTAATCAGCCTATCACCTTACTTGCTAATTCTTAGAAGAGTGGAAAATTTCGGGATATCGGCGAGCGATCAGAGAGCAGTCTTTGAGAGCAATTCTCCCTTTTAAGGGATCAACGTCTTTTAATTCGCTGCGTCTGAAGCCGAGACAAATGAGCTTTCAGGTGAATATTTTTACTGTCTTCGACTTTCAAGTTAAGAATAAATAAGGTGATACTGCTGATTACTGAAATGTGTGTGCTTTTTCTTTGTTCTAGCGTGGCGAATTTATTTGAAATTATTCAATTTTATTTGAATTTGATTGAATTGAATTTATTGTCTTCGTAATCTGAGAGGTCGACAATCTAAATGTCGCGGAGATTTGCTATGAGGACTCGTTAAATTGATGGATTTTTTCACCTAAATAATGTCCGGCTATTCTACATCATTCTCCAACTTATGAAAGTCAGTGAGTCCCTCTCAGAGGAAAATCTTGTTTGTTCTCCATCGTAATTGTAAATATTAATTATTTGTATTTCTCGATTTATTGATTTGTGTCGTGTATGATTATTTTATGGCTATGATTTCGTATGCTGTGTGAATTTAAATGCTATGTCTATATTTGTTCTCATTGACCCTATTCCATTTTTATTGTACGCATTTTGAGGTATGTCCTGTTCAAAACGTTCTATTATTTATATGTGATTATGAATTTATACTTCGCCAATCGAATTTCATTTAATTTGCAATATTTTTGATAACGGTCGATTTTAAGTCGTTATTCATCGCTTGAAACACGTTACGTCTCCTATTGTTATTGACCCGATCTTGTGTTTGTCAATTCGAACAACTGATTTTGACATTACAAGTACTGATTTTCAAATTATATGTATTTACTATTGACGTATCGTTTGTTTATATTGCCAACCAAACCTGCCTAACACAAGAATTTATTATCTTCTTCTAGGTTTATTCTTTTATATGAAAATAAAATCAAACCTCTGATCATTTTTAAAATAATAATTATTAAATCTAAAATCAAGTTACACATTCTAGCAGTCGTGCATATGCAATGTGCCTTTCAATAATATTAGTTGGTTACAGTAGAAACGTTTCAGTGATTCGCTCAATGACATATAAGTAGCATAAACAGGCGTTTCCTCAATCGAAACTACATCATCAGCGCGAACTACAAATATGGAGTCTTTCCCTATGGGGAAATTTCCGGGGGTACATACCAACATTCTTCTTTGTAAATTTTGAATCTTAAAAATTCAGTTGAAAATTTTTTGAAATGACAAAACATTTTGAAAGAAAGTCATTGAACCTGACAAGAATTTCGTCAACCGCGACACGTGACAATAACGCGTTGTTATATGAAAATAATGTGAATTTAATGTACTCTTTATCAATCGCTCTTTTATTAAACGTTTACGTATTACTAAATGCCACGTTCTTGTACATTTTTAGTAGTTCAAAATACAACTTGTTCTCTTAAAATACAATTTTTACTATGTCAATACTTAAAATTAAAACAGCTATTCTCAGTAAAAGTATTAAGGATAAAACTTTCGCTTAAAAATAATGAAAAACATTAACGTGACTTTCGAACTTGAATAAATATCTTGAAAACTTTCAGATGTGATGATAACAAATTCTACAATTTGCTTATGAGATTATTGACGCAAGATAAACAATTTACTTCTTTGAATTCGTAAATTATTTTTTCGAAAAATTGCCCAACAAGGTTAGCGATGTGTGAGAAATTTTTATGGAAGACTGAAACGTTGAAAACAAATATCAACCGCAAGTGTGACAGTGGACACATGATACATATGATCTTCCAAACTCATGTACGAAGATGTTATTTTTTCCAGCGTTAGTCCAAAAATGACTACGTATGGACTTAACACATTATTAACGTCAAGCCGGACACATTTTGAATACTCCTATTCCCGCGATCATAGCTATTGCATTTCGAAAAAACAAAAAACTAAAAAAATGTATATTATAGTTTCAAGTATGCTCTTTCCGGTGGTATCACTCAAATTATCGAAATAAAATTTTTTTGTTCGAAAAATGCAGTTTGAAACAAAAAAAAAACATGATTTTCGAAGGAATTTTTTTTAAATCGAGTTTTCAAAGATTTACAGGTTTGGAATCATCTTGGGACCAGTCCAGATCGCCGACGTGATGTCTGAATTCAAAGAATATAAGGTTGTGAAGTCAATTTGACCAATTAGAGACTTGAAAATGGCCCCTGAATTGCAAAACTTTCTTCAGAACATTCATGGATTTTTTTCTCAGAAATTAAGCACTGTAAAAAAAAAACTACTAAGAACAAAAAGTGCTTCGAATTGGCCAAAGAATGCCCCAGAATTTTTTCAAAACGATTCGAGCGATTTTTGCAAATTATCAAAAATTGGCCATTTGCAAAGCCAAAAAACCACTTGAATCGTTTTGAAAAAATTCAGAGGCATTCTTTGGCCAATTCGAAGCACTTTTTGTTCTTAGTAGTTTTTTTTTTACAGTGCTTCATTTCTGAGAAAAAAATCCATGAATGTTCTGAAGAAAGTTTTGCAATTCAGGGGCCATTTTCAAGTCTCTAATTGGTCAAATTGACTTCACAACCTTATATTCTTTGAATTCAGACATCGCGTCGGCGATCTGGACTGGTTCCAAGATGATTCGAAGCCTGTAAATCTTTGAAAACTCGATTTAAAAAAAATTCCTTCGAAAATCATGTTGCCCCCCGGTTTCTGATTCCATTATTTTACTGAGAATAAATAACATCCAATAAATTAAATTAAATAAACAGAATAAGTCCAATTTATCATTTTCCAAAAAATTTTTGTATAAAGGTAAAATAATATTTATTGAATTTTTCAGGTATTATTGAAGATTTTTCGCAGTTTCATTTGACAAAAAATTGTATTTTTTTCAAATTTTTTTCTATGAATTGTAAATTTGAATAAAAAAATTAAATATGGATTTTTTTCTACTTTCTTTTCATTAATTTTTTATGTAAAATTAAATGAATCAAATAAAACGAATCCTTTAGATTATATCGAAGCTAATTCACTCATGAAATACAAGTCATCTTGAAAGAAGTTGATTTGTCTTATATTTTTTAAGTCACATAGATGATAAATATAGATTATAAAATAAATATAATACATTATAGAAGGTTTTAAAATAAATACAAAACACTCAAACATTCATATCCATGCATAGAGATTTATATGTACGACAATCAATGAAAGTTTTGGAAACTAACCTGTAATTGCAATAGAAAAATGTGGAACGTTGTAGAAAATAATATATGAAAGGCACTTACCGATTTTTTTTTAAATTTTAAGTAGATGAGCTTCTCACTGCAAACTCACTCGAGACAAATCAGAATCATTTATATTAAATAACAACTAATTATTTTTCGCGTGCTGGTCACTCGATCACGAGAAATAGCTGTCAGCATGAATTTTGCTGAATGAGCGTTTCGATATGGGCGGGGCTTATTTTTGGTTGCAGCTCGATCTGCATTTCAAGCCACGATCAACGTCGTTTAAAACGACGAAAGTCGTGGCTTCAAACGACGCAGCGATTCGTAGGATGAAACCACGATTTCGTCGTTTCAAGCTACGATTCTCGTCGTTATGAACGACGATCAAGACTTGTAGCTTCAAACGACGAATAAGCGTTGTTTCAAACGCTGATTTTCTCTCCGTGTAAGGTATGAAGTCCACCAAGTTTCAACTTTAAAATCTTATTTTTGTGGGATATATGGAGGGGAACAAAGAAAGTACAAGTCAAAAAAAATTTTTGAATTTTTCAAAAATTATTATGAGGTTATGTTCTCGCGTATTCACTTTCATATTTTACTTAAACATTCCTTAGAATACCCTTCAGTAGTTAGACTAAGCCACTTCTAAATATAAATCCACGCACCGACATTTACCGACACTCGAGAAGATTCGATGGTTCGTGTCTTTTAGACCGTCGGTGACCCCGTGTGAAATTTATATATTTTTAATAACAACTCATGAAGGAATTTGTTTATGATTAGCAATTGTTCTTTTTGAATGTTTAATCTACAGAACATTTGTTATTATAACATGTCATATAACATATTATATAATACATGTATCGGTTATTACCCAGGTAGAAATACACCACCGGCCCAGTACTGGCTTGTAATTCTTGGCGATACTGGCGTGTCAGTACAGGTGCAGTACCTTGAAATTTTTATCTCGCTAGGTTTGTGGTTACTTATTGTTTCTCGATGCCAGTTGTCGCTGTTTCGACAGTTCTACCCTTTCTCTCTTTCCACCTTCTCGTTCTTTAGCGTTGGATAACCATCTGCTTACTTTAGAAAGAATTATTTCTTTCGTCGCCGAGTCTTTGAAAGTTTCCAATAACACTCCTAAAACATTTCTGAAAAAATAGAAATAGTTAGGTATGTTATACGCGCCATTCGCGAAATAAACCAAAAATGAAAGATTTTCTATTTCTAGAAAATACTTTCATGTAATATATACGACACCTCATTGGAATTTCCCCAAGCCAAGAGTCCAAAAGATGAGTCTTTACCTGCAAGCGAGAAAATGATTAAAAAAAAGGGTCTTCTCACCCAAACACATGGGACCACAACTATCTCATAAAATTAAGAGATAAAAAAAAGGGTCATCTCACCCAAACACATGGGGACCACAACTATCTCATAAAATTAAGACCTTACGAAACCAACGAAGCCAAAACTTTCCCATCATAAAAAACTCTAGAATCTTCTAGAAAATATGAAGGAAAATAGGGAGAAGGGAATACCCCTTCCATGAAACCTTCATGGGGGTGGTATTCCCACAAAAGGACACGTTTTCCGGGTTCGAGGAAGTTGTAGTTGCAAGTAGTAGACGCGAGTCGCAAGTCACAAGCTGTAGTCGCAAGTCGCGAGTCGCAAGTCACAAGGTGCAGTCGCAAGCCACAAGTGCAAGTCGCAAGTCAGTCTCAAGCCGCGAGACACTTATCCCTTAATTCAAAAACTCTCTCCGCGAAAGTGCCCACTTCGCAATGAACGTGTAAACAGTAATAAATTCAACTAGATCTACGAAGAAGCTTTGAATATTCATTCTCCGGTGAGTCCTTTTCGGGAATACTCTCCCGTTTCCTATACCTACTTTTTATCCTCCCATACTGTACGGGAACTCTCTCCCGTAGCCCTTTCCCATATTCTACGGGAAGTACCTCCCGTAGTACCTTCAGATATTCTACGGGAATTCCCTCCCGTAGACATTTCGAACATTCTACGGGAACTCTCTCCCGTAGCCTCTCACACACACACATTCCCCTTACAACTGACCCGGAGGTCAGGAATAAAGAGAATTCATCTCTTATCAAAAAAGGATCGAGGACCTTACCTCCAACCCCCGGAAAAAGTCTGGAAGGATACTTCGCCAGGAGAGAGGAATTCAGAAGAACCCGACAGTGGCGTCCTCAAGTCGTTCGCTGAACGACATATTAAATTCCCTTATCTGTTACCTGGAGGAGCACCCATCGAACCCACCATAACAGGTATTTTAGAATATATTGTATATTGTACTCAACCTCAAAAACATACTTTTATTAAACATAATTTATATATTATTTTTTATTACTTTTATAAGCATACTTTTATTAAACATACTTTTCTTAAGCATACTTTTGTTAAATATATACTTTTATTAAACTTACCTTTACTTATTTCTCATGAAATACTCGCGAATTGCACTATTGCACGCACAGATGTTCATTAAATTTTATACGATGTCATCCATTTTGTATCGGTCAGCAGAAACAGCGTTTATTGGTTGTCAAGCTTTTGCGCTGATTGGTTACTATTCTGACGCGCTTATTTGAATCGGATAATTGTTTTAAAGTAAAACTGAAAATTTTAAAGTTTTTTTTACTAAAGTGTTATTTTTTGTTTTTCATCTTTTTAGACCATTTTAACAACTTTGCAAAATAAAATTAAATGTAAATTTTGTAGCTTATTTATAAATTTTCATGAAGATTTGAAGATAATAAGAACTTACAAATAAAAAAAAAAAATTTGTAAAAAAGTTGTTTTACTAATGTCATTTCTTCTTCATTTTAAGTTATTTTACAATGTCATATAAAATGTAATCTTTGGATGAATCATATACGTCAAGATTAAACTTAGATTATAAACTTATTTTTTTTAAGTTCGATTTTTGGATACTGGCCCAGTACTGCCCCGATCGTACAGCCAGCCGTTAGCCAGTACTGGGCAAACTACCGGCTGTCTGTACTGGTGGGCAGTCCTGGGCCAATACTGCGCCGGTGGTGAACTCCGGCACACTACCGACATTTCCATCTGGGTATCCTTTCAAATCATGTTGGAACCGGAAAAAGAATCTGATCTGGCGTGTGTAAGATATCAGTGAATTGAATTTCAACTTTTAACCAGAAAAGGTATTTTTCCTTATAATTATATAGATGACTGGCGGAAACTTTAAGAGAAGCAATTACCTCGAAAAGAAAACTTTTATACTACTTTAAATGATGAAAGTATTTCTGATAAAGAATTATAACATGCAGTTTTTATCTATTATGTCTATTGCGTATCTTCGACAAGTTTTGAGTGTATTTTATTTTAAATTATTTATTTTTTCTGAGAAAACATAAGAAAATTGAATTGATTTAATTAAAACTAAAGTTAGATTCAACGATAAGACTATAAACTGTTATTGTGGTCAGGCTTGGTGGGCGAGAGAAATAAATAAAGTGTAAATATAAACATAACCAAGGTGTCTAATATCAAAATCAGCTGTTAGATACACACAAATAAGACAATGGCCGTTATCACGACGCTACAATTCAAATATGAAGCAAATACAAATTGAAATCAAATATACATAATATAAAATACCGTTACACACACACATCAATACATGGAATTATGCGAAATATTAAATACAGATTAATCCGAATATCGAGACAATATGCATAAAACAACAGAATATGGCGATTAATGACTTACAGCGATAGATTCGCAGGAGATTAGAAATTTCAGAATACTACCAAAAGCGAAGATCTTTGAAAAGCCGTTGACTGAAGCAGTCTCAAAAATACGAAGTCGTGAGGATTAGTCGAGCTAAAATCATAAGGAGCTCCAGCCCTTTATCCACAGATACAGCAATAGAATTTCCCAAATTTAAGTCACTGGAAATCTGTTTCAAATCGGTATATGATATAAAATAAAATAACCACCACGCTGAAACACACCATGAAAATACACCCAATGAAAAACCAATAGTATTATAAACTTGTTACACTGTATTCACTTTTAAGATAAATATATACCTCTTAATTTGGCTGAGAATTGCTTCAACGTGATGGTCACAAATAAAAGGTGTAATCACCACAATTTAAGAAATGATAATGAAGATCGATCCGCTCTCGCAACCTCTTTTCCCCCGTCTACTTTTATCCCCTCTATTATCATTTAATACAACTAACAATTGGTTTCTCATGGATTTTCATTCAACCATTCATCATTACTTAATTCTACGCGCCTAATACAAATCGCATGTCTCAGAATACACTTTTGCACGAACTGTATGGGATACATTTAATATAAAAAAATTAGGAGAATATTCAGATTTATATTTAAAAACTGATATTTTACTCTTAGCAGACATTTTCGAAAATTTTAGGCAAACATGCTTTACTGCATATGACTTAGATCCATTGCATTATTATACAGCTCCAAGTCTTGCTTTTGATACTATGCTCAAATTAACGGTTGTAGAACTTGAGTTATTAACTGATATGGAAATGCTGTTATTTATTGAAAAAGGTATTCGAGGAGGAATGAGTGAACTTTAACCTCAAGGTGATTTTCAATGGTTTACAAATTTAGAAGAATTGAATGTTTCTGAAATCGCTGATGATTCTTCGGAGGGATATATTCTTGAAGTAGATATAGAATATCCAAGGATCTTCAGGATCTTCACAAGGATTTACCTATGTGCCCAGAACATTATATATCTCCACTTGTAGATAGTAAATTACCAAAATTAATAACAAATTTATTACCAAAAAGTAAATATGTAATTCACTACAAAAATTTGAACATTGATTTGAATACAGGATTTAGAAAAAATTCAAAGAACGAATGTTAACAATAATTTTTTGATAAGCTTCAGCAAAACCAAATATCATACCAAGTGGTATACAAATGTCAAAATAACCAACCGCATTAGTTAGAATTTGCGCATTATTATTATTATTGAATTCAAGCCACCCTGCAAATGCAAGTGCAGAAAACCTTGAATCTTATTTTCTTCCTTTTGCGATCGGTGTTAGCTTGAGGCCTAGACTTGTCAGCTGCAGGACGTTTTGAGGTGTTAACTCTTTGACAACTCGTTGTCGAATGTTTAGTTTGCGGCATGATACTGAGTTTTTACAACCGAAACCAAGCTTTTTATTGAAAACAATACCCATTATTATTGCAAAGATTTGATATGTAGTCTTACAGTTATGATTTCTCCACGAAAATTAACTAACTGCCCGTTTTGATCCACTATGCGCAGCTGTATATGGTCTATTGTCTTGACGGCAACCGGCAAGTAAATGACATGTGTTGGAACTTCCACTATCTTATATCCCGGTGGTACGACAGGAAAAAATTCATGAATAGTGTGCACTTTTAGACCATTAATATACGCTCCTGTAGTTATGTTACACTCAACTCTGAGAGCATTTACTTTAATTATAGATACAGGTTGGTCAGATTCATACAATTTATTAGCTTGTTCAAATATAATATCACGATTACAATAAATTTCACTTTTTAAAGTATTATTGTTTGGTTTAATATGAATATTAATACCCTCACTTTCTAAAAAATTCTGTAGGTAGTGCTGTATATCACTTATTTCATAACACCCTGTAGGTATAGTAATTATTTTATTGTCCACGTAAAATTTATTTTGACCAAAATCCACATTTGGAATTGAATTGAAAGTTAGAAACTCTACGAGACCTAAGGTATAATTTTTGCTAGAAGAAAATTCAATCAGTGGAAAGTATTGAGTTTCAATGATAGAAGAATTTCCTGATAACGTGACAGTAAACGAATCGTCTATGATGATTGCAAACGATTAACTAAACTAAAGTAACGATTTCACATCTTTATATAGGCAGTACATATTAGGTAAATTTAATTGATTACATAAAAATTTCAGACATAAATGTCCACACAGGAATGTATCAAAATTTTGATACCTCTCATGATTATACTTTACGCTACCAACACCGAGATACTTAAAGATATCAGAAGGTGGTCTAAGATTACCAAAACTATACAAATAAATGATTTCATTCGAAATTTTTTTATAAGCTCACCAATGTGTTCCTCGACCTTCCCGATCTTCAAGATTAACAATAGCTGATTCCCTTCTATAAGGCCCACCTTCTGGTAATCCATTGCGCATAAAAACACCTCGAAAATGTTGAATTTTTAATAATTTTGCGAATTTAAGTAAATCTGCATCAGTTAATGCTCGGTGAGGTAACTTCACTATGAGTTTTTTAACTTGCACTTGAGTCCTGCCCCTTGTGTATATGGTTTTAGATGAAGTCCTAATCCCTGTTTATATGGTTTCAAGTAAAGGCCTTTTCCCAAAGCAATATCTTCCATTTTTTGACTGTGACGTTTAGTTTTTTCAAGTTGCTGCTTAGCAGCCCTTGCATCATTTTATTTAGAAAGCCTTTTCCACGTTTGATCTTATTCGAGATTCGTTTGTCTCCGTGAACTGAAGAGAGAATCTGAAGAGAGAAACTGAAGAGAGAATCTATATAAATCTGGTATTTATAGTTTTTTCTTCAGTTGTAAAGGAAAGATGGAGTTCACAACACAATCTGTCAAATTGCCTGTCCCAAACTTTGATTTGCTTGCACAAAAGAAAAATGTGAAATCTGAAAAGCGTCATGGTAATCTGTTACCGAATAGTCTTTACGAGCGGTATTTTATGGTCCGTCAAATTGTGGAAAAACAAATATTTTGTTGGCTCTATTAATTGATCCAAATGGATTAAGGTTTGAAAATGTTTATCTTTATTCGAAATCATTAAATCAACCGAAATACAAGTTTTTAGAAAAAGTGCTCAAATCTGTAAATGGTGTTCAATATTTTCCTTTTAATGAACATGAAAATGTAATTATGCCAAATAAAGCATGACCAAATTCAATATTTATATTTGATGATATTGCTTGTGAAAAGCAGGATAATGTAAAAAAATTCTTTTCAATGGGAAGACACCGGGACGTTGATTGTTTCTACTTGTGTCAGACATATGCGTGTATTCCTAAACATCTAATACGAGATAATGTCAATCTTTTGGTTTTGTTTAAGCAAGATGAATTGAATTTAAAACATATGTATAATGATCATGTTAATACTGATATGCCTTTTATAAAATTTAAAGAGTTATTTGCAAAATGTTGGAATGATAAGCATGGATTTGTTGTAATTGACAAAGATTCTGAAATTAACCAGGGTAGATATAGAAAAGGATTTGACTGTTTTATAAATTTAGTAGAGATATAAAATAAATTACAATTGCAATTTAGTTAGTTATATTTGAGTGCTCGAACTGATAACATGTCTTTACATGCAGAAAGTTTTCGTAAGCAGAAAGATGTTTTGTGTGAAATCGCTGAAGCAAGCGATGCCATTCGTCGAAAGCATAGATTAATAAAATTAGGCAAGGAAGCAGTTGAGCAGGCTTTAAGTGATACCTTTAAATCGATTGTAACTCCAATCCAAAAATTAGTTGACGGATTTGAAACTGTTGGTAAAATTTATCCTGGTAAAATTGAAATGAAAAATGAAGCCAATTCTGAACTAAAGTCTTGTAGCGGTTGTTATTTTGTATGGAGGGGGTAAAGCCTCCCTTTCTGCCCTACCGGACGCTTCAGTCGATCCAGGGTTGATTTTAAAGGTAGAATAAATAACAACAAAGATTTTTAATTAACAAAATAGTAGTACAAAATATATTCTTCCTATAAGTTACAATTCTAATTATGAGCTAAGTGTGAGTGTGATAGTGTACGTTGTTTATAGTGTGTGTGTGTGTGTAAGTGTGTGAGTGGTGTGTGAAATCGCGGTGACAATGTTTATGGTGTGAATGTGTAAACGGATGAACGGTTGTATTTGAGAGGTACGTGAAATACGTGATATCGAGAGCTATTCGTAAGTTGAGAGAGTGCGTTGTTATTGAGAGAGAGAAGCGTGTGAGCGAGCGAGTGCGTACGGTGTTACGTCGGTACCTACGAAATATTAAGCGGTGTAAGCGATGATTGCGCATGCGTATAGTAAGCGGTAGACGAGGCGAGCGTCTCCTCCTGAGCCCGTCTCTCTCTCTCTTTAGGCGGTATACGGTACGGAGTGAGAGAGAGGGGTGAGGGAGGTTTAGTTCTCGTCTATTTAGACGGTTGCAGGTGCAAAACGGGTTCTCGCGGTTTGTCGGCTGTCGGTCGGTCAGGTAACATCCCCAGGTTAGTTCAGTATTCATGGCTATGGTTGCGCCCTCTAGTCATGAATACTTTAGCCAGGTGTACGGCTGTAGTTGCACCTTCCAGTCGCACACCTGGTGAACTCTACCTGAAGAAGATGTCTAGGTCGATCCCGTTCGCTCTGCTACGGTTGCGCCCACTAGCAGAGAGAACAGTCAGTTCCCCGAGTGTAGGCTATGCTACAGTGTCTCCAGATCGTGGGATTTTTCGGCCCCCACCACGGTTCCCCGTGGGAGCAATACATTCAAACGTAGCGTGTCGGTGAAAAGTCCATGCTTCACGCTGCGTACATTACACGAAAATGCACGAAGTTTGTAGCCGAACTAGCCCGAACTGACGACCAGACAACCAGTTTCTCCGGCTATTTGGCTATTATTTGAGTTTCAAGCTGATTTTCTGCTTTACGGAAATTCACGCGTTGACAACCAAAATAAAGTCTTCTGCTATACTATACATGCGATGAAATTTAGGAAGACTAATGATCATGATTATGTTATTCAGGTATTTTTTATGAATATTTCAGGTAATTCAATTCTACAGGATATTATATTTTAATGAACTTTAGATTCGTAAGTTAAAATATATTGAATATATTGTATGAGCT
>UCOH01011900.1:0-75671 GCA_900474275.1 Synergus japonicus | reverse complement strand
ATTCAGCACAAGTTTTGTTTTTTCAAAATTTGATAATTGTTTAGACTTGCAGGTTTTTTTGAGTTTTAGGTTTTGAGTTTTCATTTGAGAACTGTTGGTCTTACAAAATTTTGCAAGAGAGAAAATAATTGCATTTTTCGAGCACTATTTAGCACAACTTTGGTTTTTTCAAAATTTTACAATTTTGAAATTTTTGAGTTTGGATTTTGAGTTTTTACATGAAAACTGTTGGTCGTACATAATTTCTTACTATGGGAAAGTGATTGCATTTCCCGAGGACAATTCAGCACAAGTTTTAATTTTGCAAGATAAAGTTTTGTGTTGTTTTTAGTTTTTTTTTTGGAAAATGGTTAAGTTTTCAGAATTTTTCTTTGCTGCACAAAATTCAGTGTTCTTTGATCTACTTAGCACAACCTTCGATTTTAAGTTAATAATAACTTGCGGTTCTACAAAAAAAAAAACGTTTTCATTAATTCTGCCCGTAATTTTGAATTTTTCAAAAAATCGTTTGCAGCACAAATGAGCACAAACCTAGCACAATTTAGCACAACTTTCATTTTTTTGAAATTTTAAGTTTGCGGTTCTAACTTCCAGGACATCAAGGTTACCTTTCCTTTATTTTATTGAACGTTTTATTTTAAAAATGCGAAAAAACAGTTATTTTTGGCATCACGTATTACTGAAGTTGAGAATTTCTGAAATAGAAAATTCTCGAAAGAAAATAATAACATCGAAATCTAAAATTACCGAACTTGAAAGCTATCGAAATTTTCAATTTACGAAATTAAAAATTTTTGAAGTTAAATATTCCCGAAATTGACAATTCTCAAATTTAAAATTTATTTGCAAAAGTTTGACTAATATTTATATGAAAAATGATTTTCAATTTCGAGAATTTCAAATTTCGATGAAACGTGATCATTTAAACAATCTTTTGACATCCTAAATTCCCCGAAATCTTATCCAATCAATAGCAAATTCAGGAAATCCTTTAAAATTCATAAAAAGCCACTGAAACTCCTGAAAATTCAACATCAAATTACAGAGATTTTTAAAAATATTTCCAAACATTTCATAAGATTAAAAAATATTATGTAATTTTAAGGAATTTTCAAAGATTTTAAGTGATTTCAAAAGACTTTAAGAGATTTCAAAATCAGTTCACAGGATTCCAAAAAAGATGAATTTTTAAAGTAATTTCATTGTAGTCACAAGATTCAATCTTTTGGTAGTTTGTTAAATTCCACGATTAGGAAATTTTAAAAATATTCTAAAATACTTAATATTTCACAGCCTTTAAAATTCCTAAAAAAATGAAATTTTAAAAATTCCTAAAAATCTTTTGTTACTCCTTAAAATCTCTTGAAATCTTTTCAATCTCTTGAAATGTTCTGGAATCCAAAAACTCTTTCGAATTTTCTTGAAATATTGAAAATCTTGACAGGTGACCAAACAAAATTCAAGTTTTCGAGTTTTTTTTTTTTTAATGAAGTGAGCTGGCTATATGATGGTTCGGTGAACTTGAGTCTTGAGATAAAAATAAAACGTCGACTGGTACTGCGAGCTGTACTCTGTAGTTAATCGACAATTACATATCTGAAAGAAGAGGTGACGTGGGAATTAATTGTTACTTGTCAAGCAAGTTTTTTCCAACAAAGTTCCAACTTTCCCTACTATGCAAAACAAAGCTACGGGAAACTTTGTACTTTTGCAGCTGTTATTATTTAATATTTCATCTGCTGTTGAATACAATATCGTCATTCATTCTGTTTCCAAGAAGTCGACAAAAATAGGACTTATCTTTGGTGCGTGAATACAAGTAAACCTTTTAGGGAAAGATTCATCTCGCAAATGATCTCTGGATTCTACCAGCTTCAAAAGTAATAATCTAAATTATTTTAAGCAACTTTAAATTCAATGTGACTCAATTCTTTGAAAAATACTACTTTGGGGAAACGAAAAAATTAATATTAAAATTTTTTTTTTCCTAGAAATTTCAAAAGAATTTCAAAAATCTTATAAAATATTAAATATAGAAAATATTTTATAAGATTTCAAGTAATTTTAAGAATATTTTTTCAGAATTCATAAGATTTTAAGAGGTTTAAGAAAAATTGTATGAATTCAAGGGATTCAACAGATTTTCAAAAATTTCAAGAAATTTCAAACTTATTCTAAAAATTTTTAATATTTTAAGGGAATTCATGAAAATGACAAAAGTTTTCAAGAGATTTCAAAGGATTTTACAAAATACTTCAAAATATTGTAAAAGATTTGAAAGTATTCCAAGAAATTTTATAAGATTTCAAAAATATTTTTAAAGATTTCAAGGAAATTCAGAATATTTCAAGAGATTTAATAAGATATTGGATGTAAGATAAGATAATATCTGATAAGATATTATTTAATAAGATAAGATTTTAACGGATATCAACACATTTCAATCTTTTACCAAAGATTCTAAAATCTCAAGGCATTTCCAATTGGTTTTTTGCAAAAAATTATTAAAATTTTAAAATGTTCGAGCTTTTCAAACGATTTAAAATGATTTTAAAAGATTACAATAATTATATATTTCAAAAGATTTTAAAAGACTTCGAGAGGTATCAATTTTAATGAGATTTGAAAGAATTCAAAAATGTTTTAAGACTTGCAAGAGATTTTATAAGATTTCAAGAGATTTTTTGGTGATTTTAAAGAATGTCAAACAAGTAATTTAAAAGATATTTTCTTCAAATAAATTTTTTTTTAATTTAAAAAAAATTCCAAAATTTTAAGGGTTTTAGAAAGATTTTAATCAGTTTCAGAAAATTTAAAGGATTTTAAGAGATTTCAATTGATTCTAGAAATTTTTATTTTCGTGAAATTTCGAAAGATTTTAAAAGATTTTAAATAAGTTGAAGGAATTCCAAAAAAATGTAGACTAGTTTAAGGATTTTCAATAAATTTCACAGGATTTCTAAGAATTCAAATGACTTTAAGGTTTTGCTAGGGATTTGACAAGATTTTCAGTTTATTTTAAAGGATTGAAAAATAATTCAGAAGTTTTGAAGAGATTGAGCAAAAGTTACAAGTGTCAAATAAAAATATATTGATTGATTATGAGGAAAATTTTTTTCAAGCCGGAGATGATTTACTGAAATAAAATTCACTTCCGGTAACAAAAACAAAATCAAAAAAAGTGCCCGTTAAACTTCGATACTCCTAGATTTTTTAAATCTTTGAACGTCCTAAAATACTCTTTTGGGTTCAATTTAGGATCTGAGGAGCCTTCTCCAATCGTAAACACCTTCAAAGCTTGTATTAAATTTAAATTCTCCCCTGTCGGTACAAAAGTAAAGGACGTTTTTTGAATGTTCCTAAAACGTTAAAAAAAGTCTATCATTTGAACAAATACGTTTCTATAAGGTTCAATGATACAACAACATTTTTAGAAAGTCTTTGAAGCCTTCGACGTTTTGGGAAGTTTTAAAAATGTTTTCGACATTTATTTTGAAAAAAAGTTCCTAAGACGTTTGATAAATATCCTTCAATTTTGTGTCCATTGAATTTCCGTTTAATTCTCCGAATATAAATTACTCTTCGTTGGCAGTACATTGACGTATGTAAATTTGCAAGTGCACCTATATGTATGTCGCTTCGATGATAAAATACCTAATATATGCATTATATACCACCACCATCCTTGAAAAGCAATGACTAAATCTATTCTATTTACAAGACGTTCAAAGTTCATGACAAAACTTCTAGTCTCTCCCTACTTTGTCTACTTTATCTGCTCCAATTAATTTGTAGTCACTCCACAAGTTCCTTAGTTAAATTATCCAAATTATTCAAAAATAAAATCCTCAATAATAGTTTCTCAACTTAAGGAACAAAATAAATTTTACTGTCTTCTATTAATTACATTTTTTATAGATATAAATATAATTTCTGTCTAAATTTTAATTTAAATTTTCTAAATTCTTTTCCGCCAATATTTAAATTTTTTGAAACTTTAATAAGTTTTGTTAGAATTTCTAAAATATTTTCAACACTAAAATGTTTTCAAAGCCGAAAAGATTTCTTAACATGATAACTTAGAGAAGTTATAGATAAATGTATAAAATTTGTAGAATTTATTTGCACCACTAATATCTCAAAAAGTAACACAAAAAATGTTCAATGAATTTTACCATTTTTCTTATATTTTATTGAGGACTAAAAAAATTATAGTTACATGAATATTAAAATATATATTTTTCAACACTAACTTTTCAAATTATTATAATGAAAAGACAAAATATTCCTTCTGTTCTCAAAAACGGTTTTTTAGATTGTAATGTTTCATAATTTTCCTGAACCCGGCTGCCATTCCTGACAATCTAGTGCAAGAGCCGTTCAAATATCTCAAAAAATATGAAAGTTATTAAAGGTTGAAAGAATTTTTTTTTATTTTTCTAAAACGTCACCAATTTTCGCGATAATGTTTGAAATTTTTCACTCAAATTGCACAAATCATTGATAGTTCGACGACATTAGATGTTTCACATAGTTTCAGAAGGTTTGAAGAATTAAAAATTTAAAAAAATAGATTTTTTTTTTAAATAACTCCGAAACGGTTTTTCGGATTTTATTTTTTCTGTATGTTTCTGAACCCGGTAGATAATCATGACAATCTGACGCAAAGGCCGTTGAGAAATCTAAAAAACTTTGGCTCATCTTTTATTCTGTTCGTTGGATCAATACTGCACGTTAGAATTTTAATTATTTATTGAAAACATTTAAAATTTGACTAGGAATAAAATTGAACAATATGCAAAGAATATGTAAAGAATTTCTTACAGGAAATTAAAAACCGCAGTTTTTAGGCCTCTTGTTAGCAAGAAAATAACACTCAGGAATGAGATGACAATCATAAAAAGTTTCCAGTTTATCCAGTTTCACAAACAAAGTGTTTGTTGTTAAACGCAGGTAATTTAATTAAAAAATTTTCCGCTCTAACTATATTTTTATCGAAAATCAATCGGGATTGATCTAAAATCAATCGATAAAAGTATCGAATTAATAATTAACGAATTTTAAAATAATTTACATAAGTATTTAATTAATTATTTAAATTAAAATATATTTTAGGGCCTAAATTTCAGAAATTTAAGAATTTTAAGGAATTTATTCATTCACTTTTTTTTATTTCAGAAATTTTTTAATTCTAAATTTGAAGCCTCAAAAATTTGTAATTCATGTTCTTAGTGGACGAGATCATTCGAAATTGGAAACTTTTCAAATCGAATAATTTCAGATTCAAAGATTAAAAAATTGTATAACTTAAAATTGAACTTGTGACTTTTTTTTTAATAAAATTATGCTTCAGTGATTGTTGTCTTGTCTAATTAAGAATAATTACTTAAAGAACCTTGACAATTTTTCTCGTATAAATACAAAGTGTTTTAATTGCCAATAATAATCAGAAATTGCTGGATTTCCTCGATAACCTTTTAATTAGAAGTTAATAAATACCATTTTTTATACCAACACTAAACAAATTGAATTCCACCACTAGTAAATTATCTTCACTCTTTAATTCTTGATAAAATATACTAATTGACTTTAATAATATTAATTTAATATTTTGATATAAATTTTTAAACGACCTCTTCTTTAATCTGTTTTTTGAAAAAAATCTCAGACTCTTGCCTTCAACATCATCTGTAGATATGATAGGATATCAGGAAATTATTAAAGCCACTTTACAATGAACGATTGTTATTGGACTTTCGCTCTATTCCTTTTTTATTCTTTTGTCGGCCGCAATGTAGACATAAGCGGCCTATTATTTTCTAATTAGACTCTGGCAATCGCTCGAGAATAGAGATCAGAATAACGAGATTGAAATTTTCTATTGATAGAATTCATCTAAAAAGTTTTTAATTAATTATTTAAAATATATTACTTGTAGAATTTTGAAATTGCAAGAGGTTTCCAAAAATTTTATGGTTTATTTAACAGATTTTAGAAATTTTCCAAGGATTTCGATGAATTATAAAGAATTTCAAGACATTCTTTGAGATTTTTTTGGTCTCTAATGATTTCCACAGATTTTCAATAATTTTAAAAGATTTTAAGAGGATTCTAGGAATTGAAAGGAATTACAAGAGATTTATATAAATTTAACAGTTTAGTGGAATTTTAAAAGGTTTCATAAGAGTTTCATGACTTTTAAAACATTTTATGGAATTTTACAAAAACTTAAGAGATTTTTACCTATTTTAATAGCTTTAAAAGTTTTCCATTGAATTATAAAGGATTTTAAGGGATTTAATTGAAGTTCTAAAGAATGTCACAAGATTTTTATGATTTATAAAATTTATTTTATTTTATTTATTATTAATTTTATTCAATTTATTTTACTTTGTATAATTTTAAGGAATTTCAAGAGGCTTTCAAGCATTTTAAGAGATCTTAACTTATTTAAGTATATTTACGTATTTACAAGATTTAAAAGTTTTTCGTGGAATTTTTAAGAAGTTTAAAAAGCTTGTAAGAATTTAAATACTCATGGAATAAAAAAAAATTCAAAAATTATTTTTGATTTTTAAAGGATATTGTGACGTCTTTGTTTCGAAGAATTTTTAATTAGAGATTTTAATGTATTTCAGGGAATTTAAAAGTTCTTTATTGAATTTTAAAGGATATCACGATATTTTTATGATTGGTAAAAGATTTTGTGAAATTGTAAAGGATTTCTTTGACTTTTAATAAATTTTAAAGAATTTATGACAGTTTATAGGATTTTAAATATTATAGTGAAATTTTAAAGAATTTAAATGTTCCTAGAAATTTCAAAAGATTCCTTAAGATGCCTTTATTATACATCAAAATTTGTTAAATTTCCTTCAAATTTCGTAAATTCTTAATATTTCTTAAAATTACTCAAAGTCCCATAAAATCTGATTAAATGTCTAAAAAAAATTCCTAAAAATCCACTGAAATTTCGTAAAATCCCATGAAATCTCTTAAAATATCTTAAAATATAATGAAATTTTGTAAAATGTTTGAAAATGTCCTAAAACTTTATCAAATTATTTAAAATTCCACAAAATATATAGTGAAATCCCATAAAATTATTTTATAAACTCATAAAATCTCATAATTCTGATGTTAACTGATCTGTAAATATTAAATATAGGAATATATTATTAAATATTAATATATTATCAAGTGATATAAATAACACAGGAAAATTTACTGTTTATTTAAAAAATCTATTTAATTTCTCAAATAATGTTCACTAAGCTTAATAGATATATATTTTTAAATATTTTTTTACTTCACTAATAATTTACTTTTCACATCAAAATAATTATTTTTATCACTTAAAATTATTTACTATCTCTATATAACCTTTTTATTAGTAATCGTTTTGATAACGAAAGTAGTCTGAAGATAGTTTTCAAATTCGATACATTCACCAAAAATTGCGCAATTTCCAAAGGAACCAACCAATCAGGTTTTTCACAACAATGTGTTCGATATATGTATTGGTAACATCTCTTTTTTAAGATAGGATAAAAAAAAATAGTCTGATGAGACGTCTGAAACTCCATTCTAAAATATAATTCAAAACAAAACAAAAACCTCAAAAATATTAAAGTGGTTATATCACATTTTTTCCTCTATGGGCTTAGAAATTAGCGAATGACATAAAACGGAAGTAAATGATTGTAACTGGTTGTAGTGACCCTAGTTTTATCCGACAAGTCAATTTCGTCTGACGCTCTTAATTTCCATCAATTTGATTCTGGACAGTTCGTGACATTCGAAACATTCAAAAGAGAAAGGACAAGGCTTTGTCTGTTTTCCTTTGAGAAACTCTTCAACATACTCTTACACTTACACTCTTGAACATGTTTTAAGAAAATGGGAAGTGGGAGCATCCGAGAATGAGATAAAAGTAAGAGGGGATAATTCATAATATTTTTTTCTTACCTGAGTTGCACGGAGATAGAAGAAGAGTAACAATGAAGCAATACAGAAATTTACGTCCACGCCACATATTTTCCCGGAGAAATGCCATTCACATAATTCACATAATAAGGACTAGATTTCGAAATTTATCAGTAGGACTTTTCAGAACTTTTTACTGGATTTTTTTACTGTTAACTGTGATTTTTCTTTCTCGCTGAGGATTGCACGAGGCGAACTCTCAGACGTTCGCTATCGCAGCAACCAACCCTCACCACTTTTGACAGATAAATGCCACGGCAAGCCGCATTCGCGTGTGAAGAGCTTGCTTGCTTGCTTGCTTGCTTGTATATCTATAGTTGTGTTCTTTGTGTTGTGTCCGTTTAGTTGTATCTGGTGTAATCATCTGTTTATGACGCCGCCATTTGCAATTCTCGAGTAGCGCGAAGTCTGTCGAGGCCGGCCGAGGCGGACCGACCGATTCAATTGAAATCGAAGTGTGCGAATCGATTTTTGCAAGTGGTAAGAGCGCGCGAATTTTTAAATTTGAATTGGGTTTTCTGTACCAGAGTTCTTAAATTTTCAGTAATTTAAAATTGAGTAACGTTACAGAGAACGTTACCGTAACTTCCCTAATTTAATAGGATTTATAAGAATTAACATTATCTAGGTAAAAAATTAATAACACAATTATTAAATGATAATAATAATGGAGCGTAATTATTAATAATCTGTAGAAACACATAATTGAATACATTTTAATTAAGGGTGTTGGAGCCAATTTCTAATCTAAACATTCGATTTCTTCAATTTACTCAACGAATATTGAATATGCAATTTTTTCCCTTTGTGGAATTAATCTATTTTTAACTAGAATTATACGTAAAGAGCGAAAATCTATTTAATTCAAATAGTTTTTAAGTAAAATAAAAATATTCAATTTTAACGTTAGATTTTTAATTCTTCGTTTTATGAAAAAAACATAGAAATTAAACATTTTTTCGCTCTGTATGCAGTTTTATATTTGAAAAAAAATTAGCGTTACAGAGCGAAAAAATATTTATCTATAATTTTTGTTGAGTAAAATGGAGAATGGAATTTTGAGTTTGACATTTGGGTCCAACGTCCTTAATAAAATTTCTATTTATCGTTCTAACATTATGATTATATTTGTATCAGTGTTGGGTAGTAACTAGTTGCAAGTAACTAAGTTACTAAAAAGTTACGTTATTTATAATTTTTAGGATAACTGAGTTCCTTTAAAAAAAATTAAGTTTAACGTAACTTAGTTACGATTTTTGCAGTAATTTATAACTTAATTTTAGTTACTTTCTATATTTTGTATGTCTATATTTTATCATCTTTTTTATTTACTAAACTAATCCCTGTTTTTTAAAATAATATTTTGATGGATTATTAATATTTTTATAATAAGAATATATTAATAATAAATAATTTTATTAATCTTATATTAATTATTTATATTTTCAAATTGAAAAATTAATAAGGAAGAGTAAAAAGTATCTTTTTAGGTAACTTGAAGTTACTTTATCTAATAAATGTAACTAGTTACAGTTACAAGTAATGTAACTTTAACTAGTTACATGCTCAAAAAAAAGTAACTTACCCAACACTGATTTGCATCCTCTCACACTTGATCGGTAACATTGAAATCTGTAGTAAAAAGTTATATTATCTGGGCCTGGGACGCCTGAGTAAGTGAAATTTGTTCATATAATTGATATAAATGATGTGTTATAAAAAAAATTATAGAAATTAAAAAAAAATTAATAAGTTCTCCAAAATTGAAAAAGGTATTTTATTTTATAGCTACCCTCTTGGTGGTAACGTTACCGAGAACGAGAATATTACAGCGGTAATATTACCCACTAAGAACACTACCGACCGATTTGAAATCAATTCGCAAGTGATAAAATTATATGTTTATAATAAGCATTATTAATAATTACACTCCATTATTATTAATAAATAATTGTATAATTAATTTTTTACCTAGATAATGTTAAAAAATGTTAATTCTCATAAATTCACTTAAATTACATAGGTTACGGTAACGTTCTCTGTTACGTTACCCAATTTTAAATTACCAAGAATTTAAGAACTATTTGTGTTTAGATGGATAGTGGGGCCAAAGATAATAATATCTTTGGTGGGGCCAAAAAAGTATTCTTGGACAATTTCATATTGATTTGAACGATTTTTTTAAAGCCGGACATGTTTTGTACTTATAGTTTCGAGTGTTCTCTTTCTGGCGATATCACTCAAATTATCTAGAAAAAAAAATTTTGGATCGAAAAGTGCAGTTTGACAAAAAAAGATCCCGATTTTCGAAGGCATTTTTTTTAAATTGAATTTTCAAAGATATACCGGCTTGGAATCATCTTGGCACCGGTCTAGATCGTGGACGCGACGTCTGAATTTAAAGAATATGGGGTGGTAAAGTCATTTTGAACAATCAGAAACTTCAAAATGGCGCCCGAATTGCAAAATTGTTACCAGAAAATGTATAATTTTTTTTCTCAGAAACTAAGCACTCCACTAAAAAACTGCAAAAAACAAAAAGTACTTAGAATTGACCAAAAAATACACTTAAATTTTTTCAAAACAATTTGAGTAATTTTTTTGTTTTGCTAATTGCTAATTTTTTATAAATTGGAAAAATCGCTCAAATCGATTTGAAAAAATTTAAGTGTATTATTTGGGCAATTCTAAGCACTTTTTGTTCTTTGTAATTTTTTCACAAAGTGCTTCGTTTATCAGAAAAAAATTCAGAAATTTTCTGGCAAAAATTTTGCAATTCGGGCGCCATTCTGAAGTTTCTAATTGTTCAAAATGACTTTACCACTCTATATTCTATAAATTCAATTCCAAAAACCTGGAATCAATGAAGCAACTATACATAAAACTGTATTATAAAACTGTCAATAGCTTAGCAATTGTTTAAAAATTTATTGAAATTGAAGGCCCGAATGCAATAAAGGGACGCACGCTCGAAAACGCATAAAAGTATTGTCCAAGCATCTAGAGATATCCAAATTTTAAAGATTGAAAAATTACATTTTTAAGAATGTAAGCTTGTAGAGAATAATAACATGGAACTTTTTTCTATGTGAAGTTTTTTCGTCCAATGCATATTTTTAATACTAAAAATGAAAAAGGGATAAAAATTATTTCCAAATTTAATTATGTTTTAAAACCTAAATCGTGAAATCTCAGCCAAATATTATTGAATCTGTTTGAAATTTGGTATACACACTCAGTATACCCTAGCGATGCCTAAAAATTAAAAATGTAATTAATGCTGGCTATTGTTTAATAATAATTAATTACAAATTCATACTGGTCGATAAACATGTTTTTTTTAGCTTCGGCGAAGAAAAGTATCGAGGGAACTTTAGAGTTGAGAGAACCTCCAGTAAGACATTTGTTCCTTAATATTAAAGGAAGATTTTTGGAAATTTTTAGATCGATTCATTAAAAATTGATGGAAATATCCATTATATAAGAAAGTACGCGACGCCGTCTACAATTAAATTGTGAGCTTCTTGCCGTTTGTCTGTACTCTTGTCGGTACTCGTTTATAAGGATGCGACATGCGTTTTGTTACATAATGGATATTTCCGTTAATTTTTAATGAATCGATGTAAAAATTTCCAAAAATCTTCCTTGAATAGTAAGGAACAAATGTCTCACTGGATGTTCTCTCAACTCTAAAGTTCCCTCGATACTTTTCTTCGCTGAAACTAAAAAAACGTGCTTATCGATCAGTATGAATTTGCAACGAATTATTATTAAACAATAGGCAGCTTAAATTATTTCTTTGATTTTTTAGGCATCGCTAGGGTATACTGCGTGTGTATACCAAATTTCAAACAGATTCAATAATATTTGGCTGAGATTTCACGATTTAGGTTTTAAAATATAATTGAATTTGGAGAAAATTTTTTTCCCTTTTTCATTTTTAGTATTAAAAATATGCATTGGACGAAAAAACTTCACATAGAAAAAAGTTCCATGTTATTATTCTCTACAAGCCTACATTCTTAAAAATGTAATTTTTCAATCTTTAAAATTTGGATATCACGAGATGCTTGGACAATACTTTTATGCGTTTTCGAGCGTGCGTCCCTTTATTGCAATCGGGCCTTCAATTGTTATCAACAGCTAAGTAAGTAAAAATGGATTCATGGGGACTAGAAGTGATTTTTTGTGAATTGATTCGCACTAAATATGAATAATTTATATAAGAAAACCGTTTTTTAACTATATTAATGAAATACAGAGAATAATTTGTTAATTAATTTTGTTTAAAAAATTATCAATTCTTATCGATTACCTATTTTTATTGAAAAATCGCCTTTTTAAGCACAATAACAGGGTGACCACATGTCAGGGTATTAAGTCAATCCTGTTGGAAGTAAAAAGATAGAAAACGATAGAAATTTTTCGAGCAGTAAAAAGAAGATAGAACTGGAGACTAGTGCACTGATCGAATAAGTTAATTTATATAATATAATTAATATTAATATTGCATGTTAAAACTGTCTTCTTCCACACCCTAATCTAGAAGTGAATCTATAATTTCCTTTTTTTATGTTTCAGAGAATGGAAGAAATAAGGGAATATTCTTCAGAAATTTGAAGGTAGACACAGAGTTGAAACTGCCGATTTCTTTATTAACTGCTTGATTACAAAGAAAATCATGATTTTCATAATTAGATAATGCGCTGATCTTGCCAGGCAGCACGATATGGCTAGTAGATCGGTTTAAAAATAAACATTTACCATTAGAATCCATTTTCCAACTAAACGAGAGCCTGAGGAGAGCCAAGCGCTGGTTGGACGGGAGAGGCCTTCAAATGGCCATTCACAAGACAGAAGCAGTGTTGGTCACAGACAGGAGATCCTTCAGGACCCCTATAATAAAACTGGAGGGTACGGAAGTAAAGTGGAAAAACCAACTCACTCACCTCGGAGTGGACTTGGACAGGAAACTAAGCTTCCGTCACCACATAGTAAAAGCCATAAATAAGGCCATCGAAAGTGGAGGGGAAATCTCCAGATTAATGCCCAATGTGGGAGGACCAAGAGAATCGAAAAGAAGAGTTCTCGCATCCGTCTTCCACTCAAAACTGCTTTATGCAGCACCAGTGTGGGCGGCGGTTACGTCGAACTATTCTCTAGGGAAAATGATGGCATCGGCTCAGAGAGGGGTGGCACTGAGAATCGTCTCAGCCTACCGCACAGTGTCCACCAGTGCGATACTTGTTCTCGCAAGTGTCCCGCCAATAGACCTCTTAGCCCTTGAAAGGAAGGAGATCTATCTTCAGAACAAGGAGCGAGCTTGCTCTACAAGCGAAGAGGAGAACAGGCGCATCAAGGCTGAGGTGAAAAAGGAAGCCAGAGCCAGACTCACACGCGAATGGCAGGAGCGCTGGCTAAAAGCAAGCACGGGCAGGTGGACGCACCAGCTCATTCCACAGCTACACACGTGGCTGGGAAGAAAGTCGGATTTCACCTAACGCAAGCATTAACCGGGCATAGATGCTTCAACGCTTACCTAAAACGGTTTAAAATCAGGCAATCGGAATCTTGCGATTTCTGCAACGATCCCATCGACGATGTTAGTCACACGTTATTTTCGTGTCAAAGATGGCAAACATACCGTCAAGAGATGAACGCCGAAACGGGCATAGAGGTTAAGTCCGAAAACATGGTCTCTCTTATGGTGGAGTCTGAAGAGAAATGGAGGAGCATAGAGACATTTATTGTCAAAACTATGCGAGACAAGATCCTCGAGAGCCGGAGATTTGGTAGCAGCGGGTGAGCTGGCCCAGACACCAGAAGGGTACCCACGGCGTACCGTGGGATGACGGAAGAGTCGCTAACGCGACTTAAAAGGGGCCTCTGCTCATGATGTTAAAGCCTTAACGGGCAGTACCGTGAGCAGATCCAAAGGCCCAGGAAACGGAGGTTTTAGGTTTAGCCGGTAGGTCCAGACCCGTCCTGGAAGAGTCCGGCACTACGTCTATCAAAGATTCCCCCTTTTTTCCTCCGGTAATAAAAAAAAAAAAAAAAAAAAAAAAACTGTCAGTTCCTAACTGACTCCTCAATTCCTTCGGTTCGTTCCCTCTTCACCTAGCTGACTTTTCTTACCTCTTGTCTGTGTGTATGTGTTCTTCCTTATAGGTGTGGACTCATACATTTTGATACAGTATTGAATCAAATATATTGTACAAAGATTGACGCTGACTCCAATCTTGGAAAATTACAGTGGTTTCCTAATATAGAATACAAGTAACTCACAGATGAAAACGATACAGGCGATTAAGTGAACGCATAACAAAACTACAATCAACTGCTTCATAATCTGTCTTGTTTTCAATTCTTCATCAGATCTCTTTACCTGACCGCTTTTTGGTTGAGCTTGACCTCCGATAAAACTTTTCTTCCCCCATTTTTCGAATAATCCAGCTTGAATTACTCTTCGTAAAATCCAGTTGAAGCGCTTCACGAATGAAGATCTTCTTTCCAATAGTAGAGCCATTATTCCTGAATGGAATCTCTCATCTACAATTCTCATTACAGGATCATTGTTCTTATCTTTGTCTTGCTGAGTCCTCAACTGAGCAACTGCTTCTTTTACGACACATACTAAGGATCCATTTTTTACTAGATTGGTCAAACACTCGTGATATGACATATCAGATACAATCGATTTATGCAGGAAAAACAAGGAACTTCCCTCCGAATCGCTAATCCTTTCTAGGAAAGTTGTAGTTTCCGTTACAGGCTGAAGGGAAGATGATAACACGTCGTCGATTGTCTTCAATTCCTTCTCTGGTCTCTTCTGCAATCCAACATCGGTAAAGGCTGTGAAAATGTACGACGAGTGTAACAAGCAAGAGAGGAGAACAGTTCCAAATAGAATCCTTTCAACTACTCTTTTTGGCATGTCTGGTGTTGGCATGCTAATCACTATCAGTAAGATGTCCAAGACTCTCCAACTCTTCTGATCAAACTTTAACAAATATCCCACAAGCCACGTGATCATGAAGATGATGGTCAAATAACCCAAATTAGTAAGCTTCCATTCCAAAGAGAATTCAGAATATTCCCCTGGAATGATTGGTACTACCAGAGTTAGGTAGTAAGGTTCGATGTTTACACTCCATTCGTAATGGATTTCGGAACAGGAGCCTGTTCTTCCACCTTGTAAGCCGATGAAATTGATTTCGTTGAAAACTATTGCTCTGATTAAGCCTGTTGTTAAGTTTCTCTCGCAGTCTATGTTTCCCCAACGGATTTCTGTTGATAGGATCCAATTTATCTTGAAGTTCATAGCTTGAGCTATTGCTGTTGTCATCTTTATGTCTTGCCCCGTTGCTCTCAAAATTTTTCTGTTTTTCCCAAAATCCAAGTAGTTGACAGGAGGTTCGTGAAAAACTCCAACTTTCATTTCAAATCCCCGTAAATCTCGAGTTTTGTCAGGAAACCAGTTAAAATGTGGTGAAGAACCTTTTCGGAATAATATCCTAGAAGTTGCATTAGTAAATGGGTTAAAGTTCACCATAATTGCAGAATTCTGAATTTTTCGCTGAGTGTATTTAAATTCGAGAATTGATAAATCGATGAATTGCTTGGACCAACAGAATCTGAGGAATCGATCAGCAGTTAAGTAGTTTATTTTTTCTGGAACCACCACAAGACATTTTGGTTGGCTTTTTGCAGTCGAGATGTTGCTTACAAATTCGAGAGATTCGTATACCGATGATAGCTCTTCAGATTCGTTGGAGTATCTAATTATCAGAAACAGTGACGTGTCCCGAAGTCCTTGGAAGAATGGATGGCGACTCAGATTTTCTGCATTCCCAGTCGTTGCATTCTCGTAACTAATCTTCCAAGTCGGTAACTTTCTTGAAATTATTCGATGGATGCTTTCTTCGTTAGGAATTACATCTGTCTTATTGTTTTGGCCGAAGAGAATGACTACTTGATAAGTCTGCAGGTCATTTCTTGTAAACCTTATCAGATTTGCTATCCAATTTGCTACTTTTGCCGAAATTATATTCGAAGCGAGTAAAACAAACAATGATATCAACAATAGGTTCCAGTTAATTAACATTTTGGGTTGATTAGATCAGAATACCTTCGCTTTTAGAAAAATCTGTCTGATTCCTAATGCTGAAGGCACGTCTAACTTTTCCCGTTTTATAAGTACGAATGAATCAGAACTTTAGTTTCTGGAGTATTTTAAAAGCTTCCGTGGCCTAGTTTGAATAAAATATAATAATAGAGAACTGTCTTTTCATGTATCAACACAAGCTGTACTTTTACGTCTTTTCCGACACTTTGTCGATCATAAAAGGTTTTTTTTTTCTTTCACCTGAGTTCAACCTGTATTTAAGGGCGATGGATTCTGAAAGTAAAAATTGTCAACAAACTGTCAAAATCTGTGGAAAGACACAGATTTATCAAGTGGATTTGAATTCACCATGTCAAAGGCAAAAGAAGGAAAATTTAGAGGTTTTTATAGCAAAAAAAAAAAAAAAGAGAGAGAGAGAGAAGAAATTAATAAGGAGCGCTTGATCACCAGTTTTTCGAAAAATCACTTTTATAGTCCCAAAATAGCGTCGTCATTTCTATATGAAGTCTGTACTGTGCTGACCTCGCTCGGGCTCGGCGATACATAGTTTCTTCCATCATGGAAGTCAAAATATCCGCTGTTTTCGGCAGGAAATAATTACACGCTATTTTGTGACTATAAAAGTGATTTTTCGAAAAACTAGTGATCAAGCGCCCTTTATTTATTTGTTCTCTCTATTTTTTGTTATCAAAAACCTCTAAATTTTCCCTCTTTTGCTTTTGGCATCGTAAATTCAAATGCATCTGAAAAGTTGACAGTATTAGACAGGCGCGCAACAAGTGTCTCAAAACAATGGGTATCGGGAGCCACTACACATTAAAAATAAATAAAAAAAGAGAAAAAGAACAGATTAAAAACCCTCAAAAAGTGCGTTTATTGTGGAATTGTATTAGCCATCTAATAATTTCGACATCCATGCATATTGCAAGTAGGTATACTCGAATTACTGTCTGGGTGTCCTAACTCCGTTATTGTTGCGCCCCTGGGATCTGATTTTTTCTACATGAGAAATTTTCAAATTCCATCAGCCTTAACACATATCGAAAATCGATGCATTAAGAATCCGAGTATCCAACTATTGATCTACTGTCTTAGCTAGCGGGTCAGAGAACCTAAAAGATTGGTCATCAGGACACCTCGAATTTCATACCCGCTTCATCAAGAATATTGAAACATAAAAGTGTTGATCTACCCTTTCAAAGGTGTCTCCAAACTCAAGTCTCTGAACTCTTTTTTGGAAAACATTACCAGCATGGTTTCTCCAAATACCTAGCTGGAATTAGAAGGGTGGAAACGGAGCAATTGACCTTACTGCTCATTAAACTGCTTATAAAAACCTGAACAAGAAACGAACGACGTCTATCTTTGGGACTCCGGACCTAAATCCTTGTCCAGGAGACCTGTCAACCTTTCCAAAAAGTAAATCTAATTTTCGATTCAAGACTGTCAACATCACTTCTCTAAACCGTCAAGGCCAGTTTGGACTTAGACTCCGAACTGAGCAAGGTTCCTACAAACTTATCTGCGACTATCGACCATTGCTGACGTTTCTCTATAGACAGATGCCAAAATTGTAAGTTTTATAATTAGAATAAACCCGGGAAAAATTAAATAAGAGAAGACTATAAATTTCAATAAAACACACTTTATTAAATAATAGATTCTACAGAAAATTAAGTACAACAATGCGCTATCCTGCAAAAAGGGGCGGACGGCTTTACAATTCGAAGGTCGATGAAATTTTGCAGCCCCACAGAGATATACACTACCGTAGGAAATTGTCCGTACGATTGGCGCAAGCACTATTAAAAATCACTGCTGGCTTTGAACTACGATCACTCGGTGATAAAAAGAGATAGAGTATTTAAAAAAAAAAACAGTTGGAAAGCTTACGAAATTCCACGTCTAGTGGTGGCAACTAGATTTTTTTGACTTTCTAAAAAGAATACAGCACGTGAGAAGTTTAAAAAAAAATTCAAGATTTTCCGAAATTTTGTACCTCGAATTCAACTTTTTGCATAACCTAGAGAAATTGTTGCAAAATTTTTAAAATTATACGACATAGAGCTTGAAACTTTATCTTCAATTTAAGCCAAATAAACTTAAAAAATTTTCATTGGTTCTCGAGATACGATTAAAAATGTTCAATCGTATTTGAAGGAGGCGAACAGCAGACCGATTGAGAGCCGTATCGTCGATTAAAACTTAACTCAAATACGATTGAACATTTGTAATCGTATCTCGAGAACCAATGAAGACTTTTTAAGTTTCTTTGGCTTAAAATAAAGATAAAGTTTTAGGTTGTATAATTTTCAAATTTTTGCAACAATTTTCCTAGTTCAAGCAAAAAGTTTAAATCGAGGTACAAAATTTGAGAAAATCTTGAATTTTTTTTTAAACTTCTCACGTGTTGTATTCTTTTTAGAAAGTCAAAAAAATCTAGTTGCCACCACTAGACGTGGAATATCATAAGCTGTCCAACTGTTTTTTTTTAAATACTCTATCTCTTTTTTTCACCGAGTTATCGTTGTTCAAAGCAAAAGTATAAATCTGGGCGGTTGCTGGAAGCAACATTGTCAATCTTGTAGATACCTAGAATTAAAAAAAACTTACATCTGAACACCAAAATTATACAATTACAATAAATCTGGGCAGTTGGAAGCAACATTATCGATATCTAGAATTCTTTGATCCAGCGTGTGAGAAATCGAATTTCGCGCACGGAGTGTCAAAAAACAACCTTTTTGAGGGGTAAAATGTTTTTAAGTCTGTCGTCGTCGTTTCTACATCGGAACTGATGAAGAAGAACAGTCCAATTTCCGTTTATGTCTACTAGTCTCGGTATTTATTTCTGTCACGGTCGAAGATTGAGATGGTTCAATCTTGATGTCTGTGTCCATTTCAAACCTATTCTTTTCACGAAAATTAGCAGGGACTAAAGTCGAGGAACTTAAGGTTCCTCTTCGTAATGGGGAGATTCAAAAATTTGGTTCACGCGATCATATTCTGACCAAGAATTAATTTTAGATCGCAGTTCCTTGATTTCGCTGATGAGTCTTTGTTCAGTCGAGTCATAGTCTTTCAAGTTATCGTTAGTGAAGCCACTTTTTTTCCCTCCAACCAGCAGGAACTGATTTAGGGACATATGGTTGATCTTCGTATTTACTACGTCGGGCCAAGTCGTAGTCGTGTCACTTTGGTCAGTCAATACTTTTAGGAAATAAGGATTCGGAAAATGGAACAAGAAATGGTGCAATTTGAAAAGAAATTTTTTACCTCATTGATACACTAATTTTAAACTTCCACCACTAAAAACTTTCATAGAAAATGCGTGCCATACTACTGAGAGAAACACTTTTTTCATTACGAGAGATGCAACAGAACTAACTACCTGCTTCCCTGCGGACCATGTGCGTCCTTTTGACTCAGCATCAGTGATCACAGAACGTGGGATTTTTCGGCCCCCACTCTACGACCCACGAGCTTATGCTTTCGCTCTCTAGCAACAGTCACGAACCTATTGATAAAAAAAGATAGAATGAGCTCGTAGTTCGTAGAGTGGGGGCCGAAAAATCCCACGATCTGTGATCACTGCTCAGCATCGCTACTGCGATGAAAGAGAGGGGAAGCGAGTAGTGGCAATTCAATCAGCGCAAGCGTAAAGGGGCCCACGTGACTTTTGGCATGTCTGCTCAAAGCTGTGCAGTTTATCAGAATAAAACGTTTCTGTTACGTAATTTTAACTTTACTAATTCCTATATAAAAAAAACGCGATTGTGTACAATTAATGTTTTAATTATTTTCCTGTACCTACTTTTCTTCAAGGAACTATAACAGGACATTCTAAAATGTCCGCCATAATTATCAAAATTAGTTTTAAAATATATTCAAAATCTAACTTTAAGGATATGCTGTGCTCCGTGGTTCGTGAAAATTTTTTTTCGAAGTCACCACGGTCAAACGAAATGATATATCGCTTTCAAACTTTGGGATATGGGAAATGAGACACTAAATTGCGTTTTAAAATTTAATTTGAGTAGTAATTTTGAAAAAAAATCCGATCCCTACATTACCGACTTAGCTTTTTTCAAAATTACTACTCAAAATAAATTTTAAAACGCAATTTAGTGTCTCATTTCCCATATCTCAAAGTTTGAAAGCGATATTTCATTTCGTTTAGCCGTGGTTACTTCGAAAATAAAATTTTCACAAACCACGGGGCAGAGTATGCCCTTAAAATTTTCATTTTGCTTAAAAATAATTGAATTAGAGATAGAAGGAGATCAGTCTGATCAAAAACGAGGAGCAAATCTTGAAATAAGTAAAGTAAGTGCATCTGTTTTATCTCTGGAAGTCACAGATGGGTCGACGAATTTCGAAATTCATTTTTGCACGAATTTTTTATTCTTTCTTTATAATATTATTTCTCTACAATTTTCTTAAATTAATAGAAATGTTACCATTTTCTTATCATTGAGAAGGTTTTGGATTATTTTTATTTTATTATTGTTAACTTCAGATATCAAATATCGTTTTCCTGAAGATCCACTTCATCATAATTTGGATAAATGTAACAATAAGAGCATTCTTCTGAAAACTGAGTCTCATCCTGGATTAATTATAAAAATTTAATCAAGTAACAGTGTTACACAACATTGATACTTTTGCATTACGTAACAAAATTGTACGTAACAACTTTTATATAAATGCTATAGGTCTGTTTTATAATAGTAAAAAAATGTTTATAAGTGTCATTGAAATGTTACGTAAATGTTATATAACTGTTATAAAACTGTACATAGCTTTTATATATATATATATATATACTATAGATCTGTTATATAATAGTTATAAGAGTGTTTATAAGTGTTTTTATCTGTTATCTACTTGTTATATAAATATTATGTAAGTGTTATTGAAACGAAAGAGAACTTCGATTGAAATTTAATAAATTGAAGAAGCGTATAAGTAAATTTTCGTTTACCTCCACGTTTTTAAATTGTGGATTTTCCAAGGAAATCAAACTTTGGTCATTTTCATTTTCTATTCTAGAACTAACATTTTCATATTGATTGTTTTCAGATCTCATAATATTTTCTGTTTTTTTGATTTAATTGATAATATTTAAATATTACTAGACACATTAAATTGATTTACACTTTCGAAATTGGGATTCCCACATTTTCCAATATTATTTATTTCATCATTGAACCTCTGACCTAGATTTATATAATTACAACTATTTTCCATATCGTTATTGAAAAATTCATTTTGTAAATCGGTTGTAGCATTTGGTTTTGTTCCAGAATTAGGTATTCCTGGAAATTTGTACAAAATGTCAACTTTCAAAATAATTCATTTTTCAGTTAAATAATTTTTTTAATTTCAGAATATTTTACTTCTAAGCTTTGTATCTCCTCTTTAAAATAAATAACGTTAGAAATTAATACAAAATAATTATTTACTATACATGACAAATTAGTGAATGCAAAATTGGAAGTAAGTATTAGTTTGATAAATTTTCAAAGAATTATGTGAGGTTAATTTTAATCCATTTACCTGATAATTTCTGAGTTTGACTGGAGCAAACATTTATAGCCATTGAGAAAAATAATATAGTCACAAATGAAAAAATTCCTTTATACATTTTGAACAATTTAAAGTCTTTGAATAAATGAAATAATAATTTTGTTTAATAATTTTAAAAGCTAGACATGTTGAAATCTATAAAACAAGTGAATATAGGAAATCCATTTTATTATTTGAAGTGTTTGTTTTTTTTTAGTTCAAATATTTTTTATAATAACAATATTATAAATATTATATAAATTTTATGGTTAAACATTCTGGATTAGTTATTTATTTTTTATTTATTACTATTATTTTTTATTGTTTTATTATTTATACTCAAGTATTGGGTAAATTTTAACATTGAAGTCAATCAAAGGTCATTTGAAAGCAACAAAGTTTTCCGAGAGGTCAAGATCATTCTTTAATTAAATTTCAACAAAGACTTCAATGGTGACCTTCAATTTGACCTTGAACTTGATTTTCAAGATCATTTCAAGGTCAAATTAATTTTTTTTAAGTAGGAACCATTATTTTTAACCCTGGATTCAGAAATAGTCGGAAATTCTACATTCAGTTGTTTCTGACTTTGATAAAACGATCATCTTAAATGTAAAATTTTTCGCTTTTTGTCACATCCTCGGGTTTGAATATATAATTTCTCGCTCTTTCTGAATCTGGGGTCGAAAATTGGGGCTCCTACCTAAAAAACCAAAGGAGAAGGTTCTCTAAGGTAGATTTTTGGCTCAATTAAGATATGGCTAAAAAAATTCATAAGAATTCGTACAGTATCTACTAACAGTATGAAGTCAATTCCACCCCAAAACGGACAACTCTCACCCCCATTATTTTTCTGGATTTTTTTAACGGATTTTTTGCAGTTTGACCTTCAAATGACCTTGAATATGATATTATGGAGGTCAACGGATCTCGGGTTCAAATTTATTGACCCAAAAAACATATATATGTATTTTTCCTGACTATTTTTTAAATTGGGAGTTTTCCTTAAAACACTGCACAGAATCAGAGAAGTTTTCATTTTTTAAGGGGTGCTCAGGGCGAATGGGGGATGAGAGTTGTCCGTTTAGGGTGGAATTCACTTATTCTTGTTAGTAGATACTGTAGGGATTTTTTCGAATTTTCTGGGCCAAAAACTTGCCTCAAGGACACTTACCGTTTGACCTTGAAATGACCTTGAAAATCAAGTTCAAGGTGAAATTGAAGGTTATCATTGAATTCCTCATTGAAATAGAGTTCAAGAATGATTTTGACCTCCCGGAAAACTTTGTTGCTTTTAAATGACCTTTAATTGATGCCAAGTTTAAAATTTACGGATGACTTGGGTACATACTAGAATGTAGAATTTCCCGCTCTTTCTGAATCCGGGGTTGAAAAAAGGTGTTTCCATTTAAAAAAATCACTTTGACTTTGAAATAACCTTGAAAATCGACTTCAAGGTCGAGGAAGTTGGCACTATTTAGTGACCCGCTCTATCCTCTTCAACTTTTGTCTAAACCATTTCTGTCTATCCTGCTTAGGTTCCGAGAAATTTAGGTGGGGCGATTAAAATGGCCCACCCTGTATATAACAAAATTTGAATTATTTTCCGTATTCACGTTTATAAGTTTCATGGTTGCAATGTCCATATATTCTGCAGTAGTGCAATTTTATTGTCAAAACACAATATTTTTTCCCTTTGGGTTATTTCGGCCGCAACCACACGAATTACGAGCTCATGCTTTATTTCTCCATCAATAGGTTCATAACTGTTGCTAGATGGAGAAAGTATGACGTCGTGGGTCATGTGGTGGGGCCAAAACTCCCTAAGTTTTGAAGCCACTGTGTTTATATTACGAAACCTCTTATTTGCACCATTTATATAAACATGAAGTTCTGTCATTCACATGTATCACTTGTGTCTTTCTGATGTCTAGATTCTTATGAAATCATTTATGTACACCAGTGTCACAAAAGCAAGAAAGTTAAAACTTTGCAAATAAAGATATAAAAAACAAACTTATCTTGTAAGTACATTCATTATAAAAGGCATCTAATTCTTTCTCGTATTCAGATTATACAGTCATTTAGGAAAATCTTATTTCATCGCCTAAGCTCTACAATGTCAGGAAGAATATTCTTGAACCTTTTAATTCTTGGTGCAATTTTGTCTCAAGTTATTATTGGGACCTTTGCAGACGAGGATTTTAGTAAGTAAAATAATATCCCTGAAATATCCGAAATAAAATAATAGTAGCAGTTATCAAAGTAATACTATTATTTAAGTGAGCTACTGAGTGATTAATTTATAAAATCCTTGCAGAGGAATCACCGAGTTTACTCCTTCGGCAGAAACGTGTAGTTAGTCACATGCCCCGTGAAGATCATGCCGCATTTATTGCAGATCATCCATATATAGTACACTTGAAATATCTCAATCGTATATATTGCATGGGTGCTATACTATCGCATCGTGTTGTCATCACCTCTGCTACTTGTGCTGAGCATGATAAAACGGCGTACAAAGTTGTATCTGGTACAGCACGTTCAAATCATGTAATTGCGGCTCACAATGTAACACTGATAAAGAAACGCTTTGGCACTCATCCGGGAAGGATATTTGATGGTATTGCCTTGCTCACTATTGATCCACCTATCGTGTATGGTAACTTTAGTAACAAAATAGATCTACATACTGGACCTACACTATCAGGAATGATTGGTAGTGTCAGTGGTTGGGGATACAACTGCAGAGACCCAGCTGGGTAAGATACCAATAATATATTAAATACGTAGAACGTATCCATTGTATCCCCGTGTCTGGTGATATCTCTTTCTATTTCTTAGTCTATCCCTGTCTCTAGTAATATCTATCACTTTTTATACCTTAGCCCATCCTATCTCTCAGTCTATCTAATTCTATCTCCCTTGCTAATAAATTTAACAATTTCAATTCATTCATATCACTTTTAATCCCCACCTCTCTTCTCATCTATCACCTATTCTGTTCTATTCCTTTCTATCTCCTTCAATCTCTAAGATAGAAAGGGATAAAGAATGTTTCTGTCTTTCATTTAACCTTTCTGTCTCTTGCCTATCCCCCCTATCTCTTTTCAACTTCGTGTCAATCCACATCCACGCTTTTCTCTTTGAATCTCCTCATCTCTATCCCTATCTCTTGTCTATCTCCGTCTATCTCTTTCTATCTCCATCTCAATCCACATCAATACCTATCTCTTTCAATCTCCTCTTCTCTATCTCCTTCAATTTTTTATCCATCCTCATCTATCTCTTTCTATTTCCTAGGCAATCGTCGACCTCTCCTATATATTTTAATCCCTGCTTCTCTATATCTTTCTATCTCTGTTTATACCTTTCTATACCTGTTTATCCCTTTCTACCTTCTTCTCAATCTTAATTCGCTTTTATCTCTTTTAATCTTCACTTCTCTATCCCTTTCTATCACCATTTCAATCCACGTTAACACTTATCTCTTTGAATCTCCTCATTTCTGTCCCTTTTAATCTCTGGTCTATCTCCGCCTATCTTTTTCAATTCCTACTTCTCTATTTCTTTCTATCTTTTGTCCATCCCCGTCTATCTTTTTCTATCTCTTTTTCAATCACCGTTTCCGCCTATCTCCATTAATCCCAACTTCTCTATCTCATTCTATTTCTGAAAGAGAGAAAAGCGAATTTAGATAGACAAGGTGATAACAAGGGATTGAAAAGGAGATTGAAAGAGATTAATGTTGACTTTTGATCTCGACTGAGATGGAGATAGAAAGGGATAGAGTATTGGAGAATAAAAGAAATAAAAGCGAATTTAGATTGACAAGGAGATCGAAAGAGATGGATAGGATTGGCGAGGAATTTAAGGCTAATGGAGTTTAAAATACAAAACAAAAATTAAATAAAAAAAAAGTTTTGAGTGTCAGGACACCCAGATAGTAATTCGAGTAGAAAAGGAAAGAAATGTATAGAAAAGTATATATGAGTGGGGATTGTAAGATATGGGAGCGAATTGAAATTCACAAAAATATAGAAGGGTATAAACCAGAATATACATGAAATAGGAAAGAATAGAGGTTAACAAAGAGATAGAAAAAGATAGACGACTATAAACGAGAGATAAAAGGGGATATAGAAGCGAGGATTTTGAAGGATTAGTGATTTTTATTTACAAGGAGATAGGAAGGTATAGGAGAGAATAGGTGATAGATAAGAAGAGAGGTAGAGATTGAAAGAAATAGACGAAGATAGATACGGGATACAAAGGGATAGAGAAAAGGAGCTTCAAAGAGATAAGCGTGATTGATATAAAGATAAAAGGAGATAGATGGGGATAGATGGGAGATAGAAATAGATAAACAATATTTATCCTCTTCTATCTTGGAGAGAGAAGGAGATAGAAAGGAATAGGATTTCTATCTCTTTACTTTTAGTAGGGTATTGAAATTATGAATATGTACACATATATCACTGTAGCTAATAAAATTGTATCTTTTACTTAATTTCAGCCGTGGAACATCGTTTCCGAAAGAACTACGATCAATTCAAGTACCAATAATTACACATAAGGCTTGCGTAGAGAAATACAGAAATCATTTTCCGATTTCCGACTCTGAAATTTGCACTTTTCATCCACTAAGACACTGTGGTCATAATGATCTTGGTGCTCCTTTAGTTATTGATGGATATTTAGTTGGGATTTTCCTTCGTAGTGGACGAATAATGGAAAATTATAATTCTCAATTTCCTGAAATTTTTGCACTCTTGCAACATTCCGATTACAATGGATGGATTAGGGAGAACATATTATAAAAGATTAAATTATAATTCCATAATAAAAATCAAGACAAAATCTACTTTTAATATTTTATTGTTTCTATAAAAAATGTTATTAAATTTCATATTATATGTACATAACTGCATGTTATTTTTTTAAAACACATATGCAAATTATTGAACGTGTAGATAGGTAATACATAGTAATATCTAAAGTAAGCATAAATTCGTTATTTCTGAAATAATAAAAACACCATTTTTGATACTAAATTTTTTTGTAAATTATTCTTTTTATTTGCCAACTGGTTTACCAAACGATTAATATATTTACTAAAACTGTTAAAACAAATATCTATTCTAGATGTTGAGTTGCTTTGAATAAAAATTAATATTTACAAATTACGTAAGTAAAGCAATAAAAGCTGGCGCTGTCTCTTCTTGTAACTTCGAATCTTTCAAGTAAATAATAGTAATAATAATAATACTAATAATAATAATAATCTTTCTACATCTATGCCTATCTCTTTCAATCCCTACTTCTTTACCTCTTTCAATCTATTGTCCATCCCCGCCTATCTCTTTCTATCTCCTTATGACTCAAAATCACTCTTCTCTCCTGCAATCCTAACTCGCTTCAATCTCTTTAAATCTCCAGTTCTCTATCCCTTTCTATTTCCATCTCAATCCACATCCACGTCTTTCTCTTTGATTCCACACTTCTCTATATCTATCTATCTCTCGCCCAACAGAGTCTATCCTTGTTACTCAAGATCTCTCTTATCTTTTTCCATCCCCACTTCTCTATTCCTCCCTATTATTGTCTATTCCTTTCTATTTCCTTATCAAACTCAATTCGTTCCTATGTTTTTCAATCAGTACATCTCTCTTCCTTTCTATCTTATGGCTATTCTCGTCTATACTTCGCTCCTATCTCTTTCAATTCCCACATTTCTATTCCTTTCAAACTCTCGTCGATCCCAATCTATATCTTTCTATCTCCTCATAAGTCTAAATTCACTCCTATGTGTTTCAATCCTGCACTATGATCTTAAATAATACCTGTTGGAAGTAAAAAGATAGAAAATCTATTTATTTGAATCTTTTTCAATCTTCAGGATTGAAATAGAAAGAAAAAATGAATCCAAATGTATCCATTCCTATCCATGCTAATCTATTTCTATCTCTTTTCTAATCTACAATAATCGCTTTCCTTTTTAATCTCAATATTTCTATCTTTCGGTATCCTTCGCCTATCTTCGCCAATAACTTCCTATCCTCTATCTATCCACGCCAATCTTTCTTCATTCTCCACCTATCCACACTAATTCCTTTCGCAATTTATAGCAGCGCCTATCTTATTCAATCCCTATTTTCCTATCCACGTCTATCCCCGGGCTAATCATTTGAATCCTTACCTATCGCTTTTACAAGCTTATCCTTTTCAATCTCTACTAATCTATCCATATCTATCCTTGTAAAATCATTTCAATCTTTTTCGATCTTTCTTTAAGTGTACTATCAAGTATATCCATTTCAATCTTTACTATTCAATCCATTTCTATCCTTGTATAGTCTTTTCAATACTTTCCTATCTCTCTTGAAGTAAATTTTAAGTGTATCCTTTTCAATCTCTACATTTTTCTCCGTGTTTATCCTTAATATAATACTATCAATCCTTTTCTACTCCTTTTAGAATCTACTAGAAAGTCTATCTTTTTCAATCCTTCTCTATCGTTTTTAAAGTATATTATTAACTCTATTCATTTCAATATATCTTAATGATTATGCTGACAAACAGATTGAAAAGGATAGAGATAGATAGCCACTAAATAAATGAGATTGAAGATATAAGTTAAAATTTAACAAAGAGATTGAAAAACATAGAGTTAGATAAACAAGGAATAGATTGGGATAGAGCTCTTTTGGATGAGTGATACTGGTTAAAATAATATTTATGTACAAAATATAATATTTAAAATATTATTATGCATGTTCAAAATTTGATAATTAATATGTTTATAACTAAGGATAGAAAAATATTGCAAATGGGAGATAGAAATATATTCAAATTTCACAAGAGATAGACTGAAAGATAGAAAAAGATAGAGCCTATTGAAAACGATGAATACACACAAAGATTGAAAAAGATAGCGTTTGGTGGATGCAAAGTGTACACTTGGGAGGAATAGAAAATCTCTATCCTTTTCTGTCCAAAAATTTGTATCCCTTTCTATCTTTTTATTTCCAACAGGGATTCTACAAAATTGACTCAGCTGGATGGTTAGTTACAGAACAGATTAGGTGATCTCTTTATGTGTATTTGTCTCTAAATAAGTATCTTCCCATTTACGTAAATTACTTAAAAAAGGACACTTCAACACTTCTTAATGATTGCACTTTTGTACTTGGCTGAACACTAATTCCCCAACGAAAACTGTTAGTGAGATTCCGAATCCGAAGGTGAGGATCAAAAGAAGAGGAATCAACAAGCTTGGTAACTTGTGTACCATTTTCGTCCACGTTTTCTTGTACAAAAACTTCCGCTGCTGCTTCTTTCAACATACAAGATACATTTTTAAATTTCACTAACAATTGAATGCACCTAATGTCATCACTGACTTCGGATTTCTTTAACAAGGCCTCAACGATCTCATCATTTTTAATGCTTGCCAATGCATATAGAAAGTTCCCTTGCATCAAGATCGTGAGATTCGATACCTTTAAATCCGCTAGTGTTTCAATTCCTTCCTTTGCAATTGTTGTTAATTTGACATCCGTCAGTATAGCATGAATCGTAGATGAGAAGACCCAGAATCCGAAGAAAATGAAGACAAAGGCGATCTTCTCAGCAGGTCTGTTCACTTCTCCAGAAACTGGGATTCCAAACATTGCTGAGACAATGTTCAATAAGCTCCAGAATCGAGAATCGAATTTCAAGAACTTCAATGTCATCCAGATGACAGTAACTAGCAAAGGTATCAGCAATCCTGCATAAAAGGACTTCCAGCTGAAGGACAGAGAGCGAATCGATGTTACTACAACTGGCACCACTGGAACTAATTTGTTCTCTTCTAAACTGATGGCAAGGGTCCTGAAGGCGTCTATGCACCAAGAAGTGACTGCGACGTTGTTAGTGATCAAGCTTATTTCATTACGTGATAGCTTCCGGTTAAATCCCGTTGTTTCATTCTTCTCACAACTGTACTTACCGAACCATTCTTCTCGGGATGAAACTTCGGATATTCTGAAATTCAGCGCCTTGGAGAAACTTTTAATGATCATTGCTTCCGGTCCTGTAACTTCGATAGGATAGCCCGAAGTATTTCGTTTCACTTTAACCATCGGAGGATAATTGAAGGAACCGACTTTCATTTCGAAGTTATTCAAGTCATGCAGCTTATTCGGAAAAACTGGTGTTTCAGATGTGTATCTTTTTCTGCTGTAGATCTTGTTATAGGGATTGAAATGATGGATCATAGCCAATCTTTGTCCTTGATGCCAAATTCTCTCCTCACTGCGTGTCTCTTTAACAAGTTCAATGACTGTGAAATCGAGAAATTTGTTGGCCCAAGCAAAGAGGAACAATTCTTTATGACTACTACTTTTCCCATCTTGTAGAATAATGCTCAAACACTTTGGACGCGTCTGAGATCCTGTGACTCTCTTCAGAATTTCTACTGTGCTTTTTGAAACTGTTTGATCCGTCTGTACTTTAACGAATAAGGTCGTTTTTTGGAGACTCCGAGATTTCAATTCTGAAATATTCGTAATTTTTCCTTCTTGGTAGATGACAACTTTACTAGGAATCTCACTTGTTATTTCTTGTAGGATCTCATCAATCGTTGACTGATGTTGACTTTCGGCAAAGCAATCTATCATTAGGATTACTTGGAAAGTATTGGAATTGTCTTTGAGATGTTTAGTAAGGTCTAAAAGCCATTTTGACTTTTCAAAAGACGCCCGAATTCTTATTAGAATTATGAATAGTATACAAATGATCCTCTGATTGAAAATCATCTTGAATATGTCTGCTTTCAATCAAAATTTGCTAGAGGTTTACAAGCATACCTATTCCTTCCTTGCTTTCCGACTAGATACTATGTTATGGAAAGAAATCTCTTAGACAACGTAATTGTCCTAGTCATAGGGAACAAAATAATTTGCAAAAAGTACTAACTTAGATCAACAAATATACTTTCACAGAAAAAACCAAGTATAATATTAATCTCGATATTCAGGTAAATATTACCTGCAGGAAAAATTACCCACATGGGGTAAATATGACCTTGAACATAAGGCAGGGTTGTTCCTTGTGCTTAGTAATTATAAAACACTTAATAATAATAATTAAGTATTACTTAAGATATATGGACTAATGTACCGAGCTTTTTTTATATTCTTTTGCATATTATTTACAATTTCTCTTTGTGAAAAAGTATAGGATAAGTATGAAAATTTTCTTTTCAATTCCACAATACTAGGCGAACAATATTAAACAGAAAGTGTAAAAAAATATCCAATTCAGGTTCTATTAGGATCCCAAATAAAGCATTACTAAAGTACTGGGTATGAGACAAATTACATAGTAATAAACCCTTTTGGAAGTTAAAAGATAGAAAGTCTGTTTTAATTTTTTTCAATCTTCAGGATTGAAGTAGAATGAACAAATGAATACAAATTTATCTATCCCTATCCAGGCCAATCTATTTCTATCTTTCTGTATCCTATGTCTATATTCGCCAATAAGTTTCTATCCTCCATCTTTACGCTAATCATTATTTATTCTCCGTCTATCTAGACTAATTTTTTTTTATCTCTCACGCAATCTATTGCCACGCCAATCTTTTCGAATCCCTACTTTCCTATCCATGTCTATCCCTGGTCTAATCATTTGAATTCTTACTTATCTCCTTTACACGCTTATCCTCTTCAATCTCTACTAATCTATCCATACCTATCCTTTTATTGTTTTTTCAATCCTTCTCTATCTCTCTTGAAGTTTACTATCAAATCTATTCATTTCAACCTTTATCATTTCTATCTATATCTATCATTTTATGGTCTTTTCAAGCCTTTACTACCTCTGTTGAAATGTTTTAACAACCCTTTCAATCAATAAATTTCTATCCATGCTTATTCTTAATATACTTATCTCCATACTTTTCTATCTTTACTACAATTTACAAGGAAGCCTAAGTTTTTCAATCTAATCCTATATATCCACATCTATCCACGTATAATAACTTCAATACTTCTCTACCTCTCTTGGAGTATACTATCAAGTCTATCCATATATAACGTTGTACAAGAATTTCATTCTTTCTATACTATATATACAATATACGTATGTATGTTTTTCTATTTCTATCTCTCTAATCATTTCAACACTGTTAAAATTATTAGTCTCTTTTCATAATTTGAATTTTATTAGAATCTAAAATCATGAAACTTATATACATTTTAATTATAATTATCAAATTAGTGCAACAAAATAAAAAAAAATAAATAAAAAGACTTACTAAGCAAGAAATAGGATAAATTAGAGACAAAAGGGCTCTGATAGAGAAAGATTAGTGATTATACTGACAAAGAGATTGAAAAGGATAGAGATGGATAGACGAGAAATAAATTGGGAAATTGAAGATATAAGTTATAACTTTAACAAAGAGATTGAAAAGGATAGAGTTAGATAGATAAGAGATAGATGGGGATATAACTCGTTTAAATAATATTTACATATGTACAAAATATTTTATTTAAAATATTATTATGCATTTTCGAAATATGAAAATTAATAATTTTAAAACTGAAAGATAGCAAAAGATAGAGAAAATTGATAGAAATTTTTTGCAATGGATAGAAAAGATAGCGTTTGATGGATGCAAAGTATAGAGATAGAAAATCTCTATCCTTTTCTATCCATTATATTTATATAAGAAAATATGCGTAACTTCGATTCAACAATATAGAATACTGTTTTTTGCGTATCAAGTTGAGAACTAGTTATGATATTAGTCTGATCTATATAATAAAATTTTTATTATTTTCCGTATTCACGTTTATAAGTTTTATGGTTACAGTATGGATTTTTTGGCCCTAACTACACAAACTACGAGCTCATGCTTTCTTTCTCTATCAGTAGGTTCATATTTGCTACTGGAGGAAAAAAGCATGAGGTCATGGGCCGTGTGGTGGGGCCAAAAACCCTACGTTTTGGAGACACTGTGTCTATATTATGAAACCTTTTATTTGCATCGTTTATTGAAACATTAAGTTCTATCATTCACATCCATCACTTGTGTCTTCCTCGTATCTATATAATCTTATGAAACTTTTTATGTACATCAGAGTTATAAAAGTAACAAAGTTAAAATTCTGCAAGTAAAGATATAAAAAACACACTTATCTAATTCTTTCTCATATTCAGATTATACAGTCATTAAAGAAAATCTTGTTCCATCGCCTAAGCTCTACAATGGCAGGAAAAATATTCTTGAACTTTTTAATTCTTGGTGCAATTTTGTCTCAAGTTATTATTGGGACCCTTGCAGAAGAGAATATTAGTAAGTAAAATAATATCCATAAAATATCGAGAATAAAATAATAGTAGTAGTGAGAAAACTGATACTATTATTTGTTAATTGAGCTACTGAGTGATTAATTTATAAAATCCTTGCAGAAGAATCACCGAGTTTACTCGTTCGTCACAAACGTGTATATAATGTCGTGCCGGGTCAAGACAATACCGCACTTCTTGCAGATCACCCATACATTGTACATTTAAAATATATGAATCGCATCAGTTGCGTGGGTACCATACTATCGCAACGTGTTGTCATCAGCACTGCTGAATGTGTTCAGCATGATGAAAATGAGTACAAAGTAATCTCTCGTACAGTTCGTACAAATCAAGTAATTGCAGCTCACAATGTAACACAGATAAGAAAACGCTATGGCAATCATCCGGATAGGAGATTTGACGGTGTTGCCTTGCTCACTATTGATCCACCTATCGTTTATGGTACGACCAGTAGCAAAATAAATCTACATACTGGACCTATAATACCAGGTATGATTGGTACTGTCAGTGGTTGGGGATTCAACTTCAGAAACAAGGCTGAGGGGTAAGTTACCAATAATATATTAAATACATAAAACGTCACGTTGGAAGTAAAAAGATAGAAAGTCTATCAATTTGAATCTTTTTCAATATTCAGAATTGAAATAGAAAGAAAAATGTATGCAAATGTATCCTTCCCTATCCATGCTAATCTATTTTTTTCTCTACAATAATCTCTATCAACACCAATCTTTTTCTAACCCATTTGCAATCCATGGATGCAAAGTGTACACTTGAGAGGGATAGAAAATCTCTAAAATCTCTATCCTTTTCTATCTTTTTACTTCCAACACGGATGTCACGTTATGATATTGACTACCCTGCTGAAAGTAAATAGAGAAAAATCCTATTCCCTTCTTATATCCTTCTATATCTATGATATAAAGGGATATCAAAATAGCTTATCTCTTTCTATCCCTTGCCTATTCCCGCTATATCTTTGTATCTCTATATCGACCCACATCCAGGCTTATCTCTTTGAATCTCCTCTTTTCTATCACTTTCTATCTCGATGTCAATCCACGTCAATGTCTATCTCTTTCAATTCCCACTTCTCTATCTCTTTATATCTTTGCATATACCTGTCAATCCCTTTCTGTCTCCTTTTCCACGTCAATTCGCTCAATTATCTTTCAATCCCCACATATATATTCCTTTCTATTTTTCGCCTATTCTTGTCTATACCTTTCTATCTCCTTGTCAATTTCAATTCGTTCTTATCTCTCTCAATCCCCACTTTCTTATTCCTGTCTCTCTCCTATTCTCGTCTATATCTTTATATATTTTTGTCAATCCCAATTCTCTTATATCTCTTTTTACCTGCAGTTCTCTATCCATTTCTATCTACATTTCAATTCACATCCACACTCTTACCTCTTTCAATAGCCATTTGTTTATTCTGTATCTTACCAATCTCAATTCATTCCGATATCTTTCAAAACCCACTTCTCTATTTATCTATCGCATATTCTCTTCGATATGTTTCTATTTCTCCTTGTCAAAGGACAAGCGCACACCTCTTTCAATCCTCGCTTCTATATCCCATTTTATCTCCCGCCTATACTCGTCTATATTTTTTTATCTCTTTAATAATCTCAATTCTTTCCTCTTTTTTTATCTCCATTTCTCTATTCCTTTCTATTTCTAGTTTATTCTCGTATATGGTATACCTTTCTATATCCTTGTAAATCTCAATTCGTTCCAATCTCTTACAATCCAGACTGATATATACCTTTCTATCTCTAGCCTAACCCGTTCTATCTCTTTCTAATTCATTTTCCAAATCAATTCGCTTCTATCTCTTTTAATCCTCACATCTATGTTTCTTTCTATTTCTCGTTTATTATTTTCTATCCCTTTCCATCTCCTTTTCCACGTCAATTCTCTCCTATCTCTTACAATCTCCACATGTATATTCCTTTCTATTTCTCGCCTATCCGTGCCTATTCTTGCCTATCCTTTCTATCTCATTGTCAAGCTCAATTTGCTTTTATGTCTTTCAATTCCCACTTATTTATTCCTGCCGATCTCTCTCCTATGCTCGTCTATATCTTTCTAATATCTTCTTGTCAATCTCAATTTGCTTATATCTCTTTTTACTTTCAGTTCTCTATCCCTTTCTATCTACATTTTAATCTACATCCACGCCTACCTCTTTCAATCTGCATTCCTCTAGAGGAATAGATAGCTAGCTATCTCTATCTACTTCTCGCCTATTCAATTCTATCTCTGTGTAATTTCCCTCTGAATTAAAAGTGTCTCGATCTCTTTCAATCCTCATTTTTCTGTCACATCCCCCTTATCCCTTTTCTCTGTCTTTATATATCTCACCAATTCCTGTTTATCTCTTTCTATCCCATTATCAATCACAATTTCGCTCCTACATGTTTCAATACCCATTTTTTTATTCCGTCCTATCTCTCGCCTATTCTTGTCTATCCATCTGTATCTTCTTATCAATTTCAATTCATTCCTATCTCTTTCAATCCCCACTTTTCTTTGTATCAATCGCCTATTCTCTTCTATATCTCTCTCTTTCAATCTTCGCTTCTATACCCCATTTTATCTCTCGCCTATACACGTCTATATTTATATCTCTTTAATAATTTTAATTCTTTCCTGTCTTGTAAGTCCCACTTCTTCGTCCCTTTAAATCTCTCTCCTATCAGCATCCATTTCTTTCATATATTCTTGTCAATCGACGTTTACTCCTGTGTATTTGCATAAATTCTATCTCTCGCCTATTCCATTTTATCTCTGTCTATCCCTCTCTGAATTAATATTGCTCCTATCTCGTTCAAACTCCACTTCTCTATTTCTTTCCCTTTTTTGTCTGTTCTCATTTATCTCTTTCTATATTCTTGTCAATCTCAATTCGTTCCTATTTCTTATAATCCCCTCTCCTATATTCCTTTCTATCTCTAACCTAATACGTTCTATCTCGTTCTATCTCCCTCTCAATTAAAATTGCTCCTATCTTTTTCAATCCCCAAATTTGTCAAATCTAGCTAGCATCAACCTCAAATCTCAATTGATACCACTGCGCTTGCACTTCGCTCGGGCATCTAATTGGTTATTATTCGCGCACAGTTTAAAATGCTGGAAATATTTATTCACAATACGCATGCGTTCTTGATGTGACTATTGATAAAAGGTATTTCACTCGATTTGAGAGGGTCTCCGTCCAGATTTCTCTAGATTTGGGAGAGTTGAGTGTAGATACAAAGCAAGGAAGACAGAATTAGGGATTGAAAGGCATATTATTTTATTTATTATATATATATATGTAGATATTACCAGAAATAGAGATAAAGTGAGGGATAAACAGAGATATATGTATATTACCCGACCCGGGGATACAATGGTGGATAGAAAGAGATAGAAAAGTTTTATCTTTTTCTATCTCTTTTTTCCAGCATTGTGTAAAAATTCTCAATATACATCACTATAATTAATAAAATTGTATCTTTTACTCAATTTCAGTCGTGGAACACAATATCCTAAAGAACTGCGATCAAACCAAGTAGCAATAATTCCACATAGGGATTGTACATATAAGTATAGAAATTTTTATGCGATTTCTGATTCAGAAATTTGCACTTATGATGAGCAAAGACACTGTGGTCATAATGATTTTGGTGCTCCTTTAGTTATGAATGAATCATTAGTTGGGATTTTCCTTCGTAGTGGACCAATAGCACATTGCTTTAATCCTCTATTTCCTGATGTTTTTGTACTCTTGCAACACACCGATTACAAAGCTTGGATCATGGATAGCATTTAAATGATTCAGTTATTTTTCCACAATGAGAATGAAGACAAAATCTACTTTTAATATTTCTTTGTTTCTATAAAAAATGTAATATAGGTTTCTTATTACACTCAGAAAACTATTTGGTTCGGACAACAAAACTTGTTTTAGCTATAGGAGTAACAAAAATTTTTTAGTTGTGCCAACCAAATTTTGATTCTTTCAACAAACCTTTTGTTGAACCAAGAAAATTCATTTAAACCAACAAAATCTCAGTTTTGGTGGAATTAAAAAAATTTGGTCAGTTCAACAAAAATTCGGTTTGATAATTTTTTTTTGCAAGCAATTTTTACCCTGAATGTCGAGATGAATATTATACCTGGTTTTTTCTGTGAAAGTACATTTGTTGATCTATAGTACTTTTTTCCAATGACTTTTTTCTCTGCAACTAGGATAATTACGTTTCCAAAGAGATTCTTTTCCATTAGTAACAGATCAAGATTCGAGAATATTAATATTAAACCTAGAAGTAGTTACTACCCCCTGTATGTACTAAAATATTAGTTTTTTTTCTAAAGGAAAAGAAAGGAATATAAACTGAAGAAATAAAACCCACAAAAATAATCATACGATATATTCTTAAAATATAACTTAAACAATAGAGCAACAATAATAAGAATTTCATATGTACATAATTACTCTCATTGTATCGAGGCAACGTTAATGACAATACGACATTAGATTCCAGATCATATAGATTCGATGTAAAATATATCTCCCATTTCTTTCTATATAAATCTATATATGTCTATTTAATTGACAATCGAACTGCCAAACAAGTTTATTAATCTCATCGCATCTTATTTCTCGTAATAATAATAATATCAGCAATCTTACTAAAAACAAAAGACGAGAGCTAAATTGGAAATAGTATTGAAAGACGTGCATTCATTCCTTGGTCTCCAAAAAAAAAAAAATTAAATCGCCTAGACAAATATTTTCCACTTAAAATAGACGTTTTTTCATTTTTTTGTATTTTTTTTATCAAGAGACGAAAAATTCTTTTGTACACTAATTAGTACGCTAATTCTACTTCGGTTAGTTTATTCGCACGTTTTCACTTGGAATACGTACACAGCCCGCGTGATCTATCGATGGCATATTTATTTTCATTTATTTTTGTTTTTACAATACCCAGAGGACAGAAGAGTCCTAAAATGGGAAATATCATACTAATCTCCTTGAAAGGAGAGATTTTCACCTCCAGATTAAGATTTTCGACACCTAAGTTGGTGACGAGGTTTAAGGCATTTAAGGCCATTTATCAGTTATCTGATTCCTACCTTATCGGCACTTTTTTCCAGCAAAGCAAGTTCTACTTTTATTGAGATACCGAATTGAAATTTTCGAAAACTAAAGAAAATATACTAAGGTACATTTGTTCATTCCTACATTGTTATTAAAACAAACAAAAATTTCAAAATAATTTTTTTTTATAAATGTGTTCAACGATCAGATAAACGTACTAAAGTGCTCTTAACTTAATTTTAGAAATTTTGAACTTGGTATCACTATAAATGTAAAAATAGCATTTCAGGAAAAAATATTCGGAAGTTAAAGAGAGAATAATTAATACGTGGCCTTAAGGGTGATGGTATCCAAATTCTAATCCAAAATTCAATTTATTGTTTGACTCGACGAATAATAAAAATATGCCTACAGAGCGAAAAATGTATAATTTTAATACTTTTTGCTTAAGGGCGTATGGTAACTACCATAAGAGCAAATTTAGTTTTCCCAACTTTAATGAAGTAAATGGTCTAATTTGAGTAAAGAAATATTTGTTAATGCGAGCGTAAAGTTAGGGAAACTAAATTACTCGTATGGTAAAGTATCACTGTCCTTAAAACGACGAATTCGAAATCCAGCATCAAAATTTAATCGTTACACATTACATTAGTTAAAAAGCATTAAAATTATACATTTTAAGGTGTATACACATTTCTATAAAAAATATAAACACCAGTACAGAGTGAAAAATATCTAATTACAATATTTGCCAAATAAAATGAAGAATCGAATTTTGAATAGAATTTGGAACCTTTAAAGTTCAGAGTTGTTTAAACTCTAAATTAGTTTAAAATGAGAGAATCAGATTTTCAATTTGTCTACGAGATGGACGCTATTTTTTGTTATAAAAGTCTAGAATTCTTTTACTGTCTATTTTCCTAATATGAGATAAAATAGATAATCCAAATTAGAAATAAGTGCAGACTGCTTTCAAGGCAGAGGAAATGCGGTTAAAAATCACTGAGCGATATAAATATCGAAGATTCATAAATACGATTATCGTAGTAAATTGACTAATTTTGGTTTCAGGCCTTTCGATTGGTCCCATCAGTTTCGCTCACTTTCTTTCTTTTTGCAAATTCGAGCTCCATCGAGTGTCATTTCAGTTTTTAATTCCGCAGTGGGTCCAGACTTTCGAGTGAAAAATCATCCGTGCCGATCGAAAGACCTCTGCTGAATCCATCCTGAAAAAGGAAATTAAAAATCTTATTTTTATATCGAGTCAAAATAATTTAACCAAAATTTGAAGACTTCAGGGGAAATCAAAATATTTCTACAAAAAGGGGACGACTGATAAACATTATAAAATTGTCCACAATATAAAATTTCCGACCAAAAATTCAGGACAATATAAAATTCCTAACACTAAATAATTTTGTTTTTAATTCAAAAGTATTGAGAGAAATTAAGGAGCGGTAAAAAATTTTCTGTATATTTGGAGAAACTGTTTAAAAATACTAATAAATTTTAGTTTTTCTTGTGGTTTCCATTTAGAAATACTTACCTTCATTTCCAAAAGCCTTTTATCCAAAAGGCCGATAGCATTTTCTAACTCCTGCTGACTGGGTCCCGAACTTGCAGTCGAGCTTCCGAATTCTCCCATTTCAAAAGGATCATTAAAATCGTTTTTCCCGAAAGGCGAGGGATTGAATGGAACGCTACCAAAGAGATCCTCCTTTGCTCCATTTTGCCGTCTCGAGTCCTTTGATTTTGGCGGAGGCGCCACTAGAAAAATCATAAATCGAAATTAATAAATTTATTTTTAAAAATACTGTACATTTATTTATTTATTTATTACACCAAAACAGGCCTCAGATATACTTCCGAAAACCTGAACCCTCCGATTTTATTTAAACTCCGCATACTTATTTACTTTAATTTCTTTTAATATTTCCCTTTACCATTTTCCTTTATTATTTCCTTTTACCATGATTTTCCTTTATCATTTCCTTTTACCATTTCCCTACACCATTTCCCTTAAACATTTCTTTTAATACGATCTCCCTTTACCATTTTCTATTACCATTTACCGTTTCTCTTTACCATTTCTCATTAACCATTTCCTTTTACCATCTCCCTTTACCATTTCCTTTTAACATAACTTGAATTTCCAGTTTTTCTTTACCATCGTTTTCTTTTACCATTTCCCTTTACTATTTCCCTTTAAGATTTTCATTTATCATTTCCCTTTACCATTTCTCTTTACCGTTTCCCTTTATCATTTTCCTTTACAATTTCCTTCTACCATTTCTTTTTTCTATTTCTACTTACTATTTTTCTTTACCATTTCCCTTTAGCAAGATATCACCATCCCATTTTCTTTTACTATTATTTCACTTTACCATTACCTTTTACCATGATTTCCCTTTACCATTTTTTTTACCATAATTTACCTTTACCAATCTCTTGACAATTTCTCTTTAAAATGATTTCTCTTTAACTTTTCCCTTTAAAATTAATTTATTTTACAATAATTTCCCTTTTTAATGTGAAGAGCCGTGGTTTATGGGTTTTTTAAAAACGAAAATCGATGTATCATTGATTTTCTCGAAAACTATCACTCGCAGAAAAAAATGCTTCCAACAAAAAATGTGAAGATAAATGAGAGCTACAACTTTTGTTTGAAACCGTTTTTAAAATTTTGCATATTAGCTGAAATAAACGCAAAAAGCCATGATTCTAATAGTTTTTTTATGGTTTCATCTTGAAAATCGACTAGTCGTCAATTTTCACTATCTTATTCGTAATCAGCGCATCAAAATACATAAGTGTACGGAGGTTAAATAAAATCGGAGGATTTAAATTTTCGGAAACATATCCCTGCCTCCAAGTAATGAAAAATAAAAAAAATAAAAAAGGGACTAAATCTCGCCCTCAAATCCACTTAATTCCCATGATTATATAAAATTACACTTTCAAAAAATTGGTAAACTTACAAAGAGGGGGAGTATTTAATCCGTTTGATTGTGAGAAGAAATTTGGAACCGGTGAGGATTGGCCATTCAAAAGAGGATTATTATTGGATTGATGATTAGACAACCCGTTTGATGTACTTTCAAAGGCTCTAGGATTGAAATCCTCTTCAAACTCGTCCATTAAAAGTCCTTCCAATTTTGTACCGACTGACGGCGAAGGTGTAGATGGTGAGTCTTTTCTGTAAATAAAATTTAAAAAAATATATAATTAAGTGCATTGAAACTAACCCAGTGGGCACAAAATTTGGCGACGTCTTTACGACATCATTACTACATTTTTACGACATCGTAAAGACATCCTATGTCAATGTCGTAAAATTGTCGTAACGATATCGTAAAGACGTCGCCAAATACTATGACATCTTTACGACATCATTGGATCACTCCGAGCTAATCCAAGATTGAATAAAAAAATTCTTATCCAATTCGAAATCAAAACCAAGATGGCAATTCGAATCAATTGGAAATCAATTAAACATTTTCTATCCGAATCAATCCGAAGTGAAAAAAAGATACCTATCTGAATCATTCTGAATTAATCAGAAATAAACTTTAAAAATTCCTATCTGAATTAATTCAAGCTAACCCTTTGTAAAAAAATGTTTTCCGAATCAACCCGGAAATTCGGTTTGACTTAAATTAATTTGGTACGTATTAACTCGGATACATTCGCATTGATCCTAATTGAAAAGTTGGTTCCGACTGCCATTGGATTTATTCGAATTGAAAATTCAGATGCAAATTTTTTTCTAATTAAGTCGAATTCTCTCAAATACAGAGTTCAGAATGACTCGAATTCATTCAAACAGGATTTCTATCCAAAGATTTTGCCAATGAATTTACAATTTTCTAGTTAGAATTTGTAAAAATAATTGGTTTTTTCAGGCACCGAATAAATAAACAAATTTATTTACTTAATAAATGTCTTACGTAATAAAATCGTCATCAAAGGATTTTTCGAAACTCCTTGGAGGAACTGGAGGTGGCTGTTGAGAACCATTTGACGCATTTCCATTCGTATCGTTGCTGGAATTAAGAATAAATTTCGTCGGACCTCCATTTACACGCGGAATTTCCGTTAACGAATTCGACGTTGTCGTCGTCGAAGCCGTCGTCGTTGATGAAGCAGCAGGTGTCTCAGGAACGTGCAAAATATCAGGAATATTATATTGTGAAAGATAAGACGAAATGTCCGCCTGAAAAAGCAATAAATTATTAAATATTTTATTATTGGATATTTAGTAATAATAAATTAAGGAAGACTAAAAATTCCCGAAAAATAAAATTCCCGATCAAACATTGACAATTTAAAATTCGCGAAAAGATAGTATTTAAATTATTTATTTATTTATTAAATTAATTTTTTCGGGAATTTCCCATGATAGAAAATTTTCAAGTTTAATATTTAATTACGAAATTAAATTTTTAGAGAGCAGAAACAAAGTGCCAATTGAAAAATATTAATGTAAGTAGTAGTAGTCTCTTTTTAAAAATTATATAATTAATTTTTAAAAAGAGACTACTACTACTATATAAGATCTATAAATCTTAAGTTTTCTAAAATATTAATATTTAATAAAAAAATAGTTATAAATACAAACCGATCCTTTGATAGCTGCAATGTCTTGCAGTCGCTGTCGGTAAATATTATTCTCGTGCTCAAGTCGTTTGATTTTTTGTTTTAGGACCATAGATCGCCTTTGAGCTTCTAAATCTTTTCCAGAAGTCTCTAAAAATCTCTTATAAGCCAAATCAAAGGCCTGACCAATTGTCAGCGTAATTTCCTCTGAGAGTTTGTCACTCACAAAAACGAAGCACGTGTGCCTTTCCGCATCTTCCTCTTTTGCTATAAACGTGAAGAATTTTTTCTCTCCCTTATCATCCGCGCAATAGGAAATCCGATGCAATGGGTACTGGTGGAGGATTCGCTGTTAAAAATAATTTTAATTAATTTTTTTATCGTGATAATAAAAAGTAATTTGAGAACCAGGAATTTTGGATATGTTGATGGAATATGTTGTTTTTCAGAGGAAATTAGGTGACATTTATTTTTTCGAATTGATAAAATAGTGTTATCTATGAAGTTACAATTTTACAAGTATTTTATTTATTTTTTTTTTATTTTCTTCAAACTTCTATAACCGTTTAATTAATTAAGATATTTAAGTTTTCTTGTCACCTTCTGGTCAGGGAAATTGAAAACTTTAAAAATTAATGAAATGTTTACTATTTATTTATTTATGTATTTTTTTAATATAAAAATTAAATTTTCTGAATAAAACACTAATATTTTTTGAGAAAATGGATTTTATCTATTTTCAATAAAGTAACCACAATTTCATTAATTTTGAAAGTTACATAATTTTTTTTATTTCCCTGCTCTATCGAAAAGAATGTGATCAACTCTACGTAGATATATTTTTTTTAATAAAGTGGAACAGTACATGTCACCTTACTTCCATAGAAAAACAACATATTGCGTCGGTATGAGTTTCTTCTATTTAAAGTGTAGAACCTGCTAATTTTAAATACATCCGATCTTTTGTCTATTAGCCAAGGATGAAAAAAACAGTATTCGGTAAAATAAAAATGATGCTAACTAAAAATTTGAGCAAATATTGTGAAGTATATATTCGAAAAAATAAAGATGAGGTAAAATTGAATTTGGGGCATATTTATGGACCCCTTTTATATATCTATGATAATATGACGACACTTGATCTGTCGAGATAGGTTCTGTTTCACGTAAAGTGACCATCAGTCGGTATTATCCTAGACTTGTATTACCCGAAATCGGTAATGTAGATTAATTTCAAAAGATTTATCGCAGCCGATATGTTAGAGATCTACCTTATCCATCACTACAATGGCCTTTAATTAGAATTTCCCTAGTTATGAAAAAATTGTTTAATTTGTGGGAATCTCTTTACTATCTGAAAATTTTAAAAACTTCTTTTTTTCATTTTCAACTAACTAGTACTAGAATTATTTGTTATGACCACAAATTCTACACGTCCTTTTTTAGTTTCGAATTTTATCCTCCTTTTCCATAAATAAATGTTAAATGTTGGTAAATTGACAATTGCGATAAAAGTGCATGATAAATAAAAAATTGATCACTTTAACTATATTGTGATAAATAAAAGAGTGTCAAATTAATCGGTTTATTAAAAATATATAAATAAATACGTACTAACTTCTATAAAATAATGAAAGAAGTTTTCATAATTTTTATATAGAAAAGGGATTCGCATGAATTAAAAATTATTTTCGTAACTATGGGAAACCCAGTTTAGGTCGGGGGTTGCGCTAGATAAGGTAGCTCTCTAAAATGTCGACTGAAGATAATCTATTGACAGAAATCTGCATTACCAACCGATTACAATATCAACTGATGGTAATTTAGCATGTAACAGAATCTTGCTCAACAGATACGATTCGTATTCTTGTAGCTATACTACTCGTGGCCTTAATCAATGGCACTAATTTGTTACAATTTTAATTCAATGAAAGTTAATTGAATTTAACTTTTTTACCTTTGCAGAAGTTTTAGTTTTTGGTTCTTGAATGGCTACTCCATCTATACTAATGGTGAGTTCGACTTTTGGGGTTTTGGTCCCTTCGCTCTTTCTAATTTGTTGGTTGAATTTGAGTTTGCAAATAGCGTCCTTAACGACCTCAATACCCTTGGGCTGATCCACTTCCGTGCTGCCCAAGTACTGTAAACCATAACAACATAATTATTGATATGTTCCTGGGAATAACTGCTCGGTTTAAAGAACAGGAAAATCGTCATTAAGAAACTAAGGCAAGCACCTCCATTTTCAGGATTTCCTTACCTCATTCAAAGGGAGGTCAAAGAAATAAGAAAGAAATTCACTAACGGTTAAAATTATGAAATCAATTTTTCGATACATCTTTGAGTATATTTTTTATTTTTAATAAAAAAAGATCAAATTTTAATGTTTTATAATAATATCAATAATTTTCGAAATAATGAAGATTTAAAAAAATTTTTTTGGCTTATTTTAAATTTAAAGGAAAATTTGTATAGAATTTGATACACTGCTGAGTAGGTAAATAATAGTAATAATCTACTGAATGTAAATCTTAAAATATTTTTCTGCAGAAACTAAGTGATTCATTATTTCCTAAATGAAAAAATTTCAAAATAAAAATAAAATAACTGAAAATATTCATTAGCGGCTTTTAAAATTCTAAAAGAATTTAAGAGATAAAAAAAAAGATGTTCAGAGATTTCCTAATTTATTTTAAATTACTTTTAAGGAATTTTATAGAATTTTAAAATATTTTCAAACGATTTCAAGAGATTCTGCAAATTTTAAGGGATTTCCATGAATTTCAAAAGATTTAAAAAAATTTCAAAATATTTCTTACGAAAGTCAATGTACATCAGATATCAAAAGTGATTTCAGATGATTTTATTTGATTTAAGATAATTTCCGGGTGCTTTCAGGTGATTACAGTGATTTATAAGTAATTTTAGGTGACTGCAGAAAATTGTAAAGCGTTTTCTAGATGATATATGAATATATACTAGTAAATCATGTGATTAAAGATTATTTTCGAGTTATTTCCAGTGATTTCCGAGTGATTACAAGTTATTTTTGAGTAACAGCAAGTGATTGCAGTGATTACAAGTGATTAAAATTATTTCAGCTAACTGAAGTGATTTTTACCGATTACTGAGTGATTTCAGATGATTTTAATGATTTCAGTGATTTAAAGTGATGTAAAGTGATTTCCACGTGATTATATGTGATTGCAGAGTGACTACCTACTAGTGTAGAGTGTCGTTAGGCAACTACAGATGACTATTAACTACTTTCATGTTATTTCAGTGTTTAAAAGTGACTTTCAAGTGATTGCAGGTGATTTTAAAAGTATTTTTCAGTAATTACAGATGATTTCAATAATTATCTATGACTTCTGTGATTACAAGTGATTTCAAGAGATTTACAAGTGATTTAGTTATTTCGAAGTGATTATAGGTAATTTTAGATTGACAGAATAAGTTATTTTGTGGATTTTGTCAATTAACATGATTTAACTGATCGAAGTGATTGCGACTAACTGAACTGAATTCAAATGATTTGAATGATTCCAGTGATTCTAGGTGATTTTAAGTGATTTCCGAGTGATATTTCCGAGGTAATTTTTGATTGTCAGAAAATGATTTTGTAGTTTTTGGTGATTAGTATGATTTAGCTGATTCAATTCAGCGAGTATATGTAACCATAAAAATTTCAAGTTCTTTACTATACATTTTTAATGATTTGAGGTGATTTCTAAATGATTGCAATTCAATCTCGAGTGATTTCAAGTCAAGACAAAATCAAGGTGACATTTTCTGACTTCTCCAAAATGGGGTCACCCTGAAAATAAAGTTTTACACATGGAGCAACCCAGTAAATCGGTCTTAATTCATAAATGGAAAAACCTTTCAATTGGAGATGAAAGCTACTGAACCAAGGTTTGTCCTCGTGACACTTCGGGTCAATAGTCAAGGTGATATCCAAGAGGAAAGTAGTCGCATCAGTTTCTAGGGCAGAGAACGCGATTGGCTTTCTGCCAGAAATAGTAACCTTTCTGAGTCTATTATTTTTAATGTAGATTTTTTTTACAAAAGATTCCCTTGCTCCCGTTCAATGCAAATTATTTTGTTTTATTATTGTTAGCTTCATTCTGGATTCTTTATTCTTTTTCGCGTAGGCAATTACGAAGCAAAGTGGGACAGTCGAACAAAGCAAAATGAGATGGGAAAATAAAAACAAACATGAGTTTGTGACTCAAAGTTGCAGTCTCAGCAGTAAATTTATTTTACAACTCTTGGGTCGAGAAGAGAAAAGCAAAACTCAAGTTACTTTAGGATTTCAGTTAAGAGAGGCGAAGATTTATTGAAACAAGCTTGCAAAAGAAAGTGGTAATTAAAATAAATATCTTATAGTTAATATTTTAAAAACTCTTTTATTCAAAGGAGAAGAACTGGTTTAATTTTTCTATTTAATTATTAATAAAAATGATCTCTTTTATTTATTTATTAATTCCAGGAGTGGTTCAGAAAGGGGCTTTGAGGGGGGCACCTAATAATTATTCTTCCCCCTCCACTCTTGTAAATTTCAATTACCTAGCTGAAAATTTCAAGTCTGGGATTTTTTTTGGTGGGGGATCCCCGTCCTGGATCAGGATGTCTGGATCACCAGCCCCTGATTAATCCCGCTACACAATTGAACATTTTTTAAAAATATTCAATTGTTCAGTCAGACATTTTGGATAAAAATTTTAAAAGTTGTAGCATTTTGAAAATGTTTGAGATCACTTTTTTTTAATTCCCAAACTCCATGAAAAGATATTCGTAGAATGGAATAATATTATTAACAATAATATTCGCATTTCTTTTTAAAGAGGTTGAAAAGTTCGAATAAAGGAGACAATGTGAAATCAGGTTCTTTGTCAATCGCTCTAGAACATTCGATCCTGGAGTTTCGAAGTTCAATGAACCTTTTTGTATTGTGGGTTGGTGTACTGAGAACTCAAACACCTGGCACTCCAATGAACTATCCTGTCGTCCCTCAAGTCACAAGACTCACAAGTCGTGTGCCTGTCGCGATATATAGGCACAGCCGGAATCGGGCATATCAAGAAATGAAAGGCAAGCGCCAAGTTTACAAACATATTATGCAATGACACTCGTAAAAACCGAGGGTTGATCACTCTTGAAATCTCGTGTACACTCAGTCATGAAATCTTTTGAAATCCCTTTAAATCTTTTCGAATCATTCGAAATCTCTTCAAATTTATTGAAATTTCATGAAATAATTTTAAATCTCTTAAAATTCCACGAAATCGCTTAGAATTAGATAATAAAAAATAACAATTAAAAATATAATTAGATAATAAAATAAAAAATAAATAATAAAAAAATAAGAATTGCACAACCTTTTAACGAAAAAATATAAAAAAAACTTAACATTTCTCTAAATTCCATGGAAACTAATCAAATATATTTTTAAAATCTTTAGATATCTTACAATTCCTCAAATTCTTTTATATGCTACGAAATCTTTTACAATTCTTAAATAAAAACATTTTAAATACACTTAAAATCTTTTTAAAAGTGTTAAAATAAATTTCTATCTTTAAAATTCGATTTCCTTACTTTATTCAACAAATAAGAATGAATTAAAATGAAAAACTGGAAAAATAAAATTCCTGACCTTATAAAATTGCTGAGAATATAAAATTCCCGACACTAGAAAATTTTTAACAGTTTATAAAATTCCCGAAATTAAAAATTCCCGATCCTGGAGAGTTCCCGACAAAATTATTTTAATAAATAAATAAATAATCTACATTATTGAAAATTATTTTTAAAAATACAGAATAATAAAAACAATTATATATATATATATATATATATATAATGATAACTGAATGAAGAATTAAAATTTTTATTTTAGTACACATTTTTCCTTATCTGAAGTAATAAAAATTAATGTTAAATGATGAGAATGGTTGTCTTTTTAAATAAATTAACATAAGTGACTTAATACCTTGACTAGGTAGGCGATGTGGCCTTTTTGAAGTGCATCCGGTGGGTGTATCCAGTTTCTACCCGTAGCTGCAACAAAAATTGCACGCATATCGTGACGCACTTTGATACTATGCACCTGGCAACATCGAAATCTCCCTACTTCATCTAAACCTTTCAACTTATATATGCTATTACCACATTCACCGATAGTTAAATATTTTTTGATGAATATTTAAATTTTTGTTATTAATTATTTTTCTATTTAATAACAAGAAAGAAATAACGAGAAATTTATTGAACCAACTTTGTAAATTCTACACTCAACTCACTTCCATTTTTGTTAGATCCATTTTTGTTATTGGTCGAGTTGTGTGCCCACTTTAATAATGTCGAATTCCTCATGTTGTCGGCCTCGACTTACTACCGACTTCAAAATTTCTGCAACAAAAAAGAAAGAAATTTTTTGCAAATTGTTCGTAAACTACCTGGAAATATAGAACTAGTTGAGACAATTAAAACGAGCTATTACAAGACATCTTTTCGATTAATAGATTCAGAGATATCGATCTTTTAATTTTGGGAGCAGAGCGCTCGGATTGATGGGATCGGTGATTGGAATTTCACCAAATATTATACTTTTCCGGAAAATAAAGTAAATTGTTGTGTAGGAATTGCCGAGACGAATTCAGCGAATGGTCACACGATATAGTTTGGATTCAATCCGACCAATCCGATCAATAGATAGGCTGATTGATGGAGCTGGTCGAATTAAATCTGATCGGGTTGAAACGTCAAGAACCGCATTAGTGTTGCGTTCCCTGATTGGCATGATTGGCCTGGAGCCAGAGTTTAGGAAAGTCGAAGCGGTTGGATTAGACAGGAGCGGTGGATAAAAGATAGTGATTAAATAATGGAAAATATGTCTTGTGACGGCTCGTTGGATTCGTCTTGACCTTCCCTACAATTTCACAGCAATAAAAATACATATAATCTCTCTCAATTCTTGAAATCATAAAAATAGCAGGGTGAAATAACAGAAAAGTCAGGAAATTCAAAGAAATCAGGGAAGTCAAAACATGTCAAATAAATGTTTCTTTGTATATTATAAAATTATCACCTAACCCAGCAAATAATTTTCATTTCTATATTTATTTTGTAATTTACTAAATTATCCTTATCCGATCATAATGAAAACATGAATGTTCTCGTATTATAAAAAGGCGAGCATTTACATCGCACGGTTTATCTAATCCTAATAATATGAGCGAGCGAGCACGACGAAACTAAAAGTGAAATCGAAAAGTGCAATACTAGGTCAGTTGCAAATAACTACCAGATGCAATTAATTATCCTATTTCGCTAAATTCCCGTTTCAATATTGCTAATCTAAAAATACATTTTAGAAACTTGCAATCTTTGTAATTAACTTAAGAAATTAACAAAAAGTGAGATTTAAATATTACTGTTCGTTATGAGTATTTTAATTATAAAAAAGGCACGTGCTTTCGAGTCTAGTGCGCATGCGCATAGACGTGCGACGAACACGTTCCTGCGCACTTGAGAAATCAATGTGAGAATGCATGCAATGTGCTTGGATTGCGCGTAAGCGTTACAATTTTTTTGCCCCATGTCGTGCTAGAAGTAGAAGTGATCGGAGACGAGAGATCAAGAGGTATTCGTTACACGACCCACTTCTTTCTTAACTGCATAAATTTCATCTTGAAATACAATATACGCGAGAACTAATCGCCTTCGTCATTTTCATAATCAGCCTCATAATTATTATAAGTACGCATTACACCGTAAATAAGTTGTGCGCATCATCCTGATGACTTCACGACATTTAAAATATGCGAAGACGTACCAAACGGAGACTTCACTTAATGTAAAACAGGTGATTTAACGCAAGAATTTATGCAGGTGTTATTTTCCGGGAAAATAAAATGTATAGTAGTGTACGAATTGCAAAGACGAGTTAAATGAGTGGTCACACGATATACTTTGGAGTCAATCCGACTAGGCCGATCAATGGATTGATATGATTGTCGGAGCGGGCCGAATTAGTTCGGAAGACGGATTGGCACGCCAAAATTTGCGGAAGTGCTGTGCGCTCCTTAACTGAAACAACTGGCTTGGAACCAAAGTTTAGAGGAGTCGGAACGGCTGGATTGGATCGGAGAGGTGGATAAAAAGTCGTGATTAAATAATCGAAAGTATGTCTTGTGACGACTCGTGGGATTCGTCTCCATCTCACCTACAATAATATCATATCAAAAAGTTGAAAAATATATATTTTTGGAAAAAATTCTTTGATGTTGACTTCGAAAACAATTGCTTAATGTTTTTAATTACTGAAATAAGTATAGCAGGCCATGTGATCGACAATAAACCCATTTTCGCTTAGATGTTAACTAAACTTTTTGCGAGAAGACTTTTTGCTCGAATACCTAGTTTTTTTATCACACTGCGGCTAACGTTTACAGGATCATGTTGCACCTCGCGTAAAAGCAGCTCAATGTGCAAATTGTTAACCGTTGGAGCTGTCAGCCTTGAATACGAAGGCTAAATCCTTTCGCGTTTCATCATTCCATATGACATTATCCGCGTTTAGGCACCCGCTCCTTTCTTATTTTGTGAAATCCTCGCACAAATATGGCGCTCTTATAAAAAATTAATAAAAATATGAATTGAATCATTTTTATATATTACTTAATTTATTAAATGTATAATGTAAATATTTTAAATAATTTTTTAACTCGCGGAAGAAGCAAACTGCTTCTGTATTCTACCGGTGAATTTTTTGCGTAATAAAAAGCGAATCCTTTCGTCGGGTGATCTTCGCAACATCCCCTCAAGGTAAAAAGTTATCCGTTCGGCTTTTTCTTGCAAAGCGACCACAGAACACCAGCGTGCCATTTGAAAAGTGCTTGAGCGTTGAAAGGTGGAGGTTTAAGGTTTAATGCCCGACTTCCTATTCCTCCCACGTCGACGCCAAAGAGGTCGCCCATCGTACTGACTGGATTCACTAGATTGTATTTGTGCTGGGTACGCGCCGGTTCCAGTCACGTGTCTGTAAATGACCTCCGAATGGATCTCAAATGGATCTCTACTTTGTCGCGAATGCTCATGTATATTTATCAATTATATTTTTAAGAATAGACACTTGATCTGATCGCCTGCATAATCCCTCGAGACTCAATCATACTTCCAATAACGAGCCATCAGAAAAAAACAAATAAAGACCATAAAAAATTGTGAAAAATTAAATTTTATCGAAATAAAGTTTTAATGTTACAGGATTATAGGGCGCGATGAGACGAGTAAAATGAGTAATTGCACGGTATATTTTGGATTGATAGATTAGGATATATTTTGGGATTTAGATAGGGAGCGATTAGAGTAAAGTCGTCAGGGTGAGGGGAACCACGTGGTAAGAAGCGCGAGGAGGGGAGAGCTCTAGCCAATGGTGAACAGGCTGAAATATCTCTGGGGTCAATTATTAAAAACATAGGATGTTACGACTCGTTGGATTCGTCTCGAGCTCAGCTATCATTTCCGGTCATCAAAAATAAGAAATGTCGTGATTCAAAAATAATGACTGGTAAATTTATCTCTCAATTTATTTCTAAATTAATTTTGTGATATTTAGGAGTGACTGGAAAATATTTAAGTTTAAGGAGGGTATAAAACGAGTGTCGGGCGTCAATGGTAGGAAGTGGAGAGGTGGGAAACGCTTCAGCCAATAGAAAGCGAACTTGAATATCTCTGGGTTCAATTACCAGAAACATAGGTTGTTACGATTCGTTGGATTCGTTTCCAAGTTAGCTATAATTTCAAGTCATCAAAAATAGGAAATGCCATTATTTTTTCGAAATTATATTTTTAATGTCTCGTTATGAGATACTGCGTTGTTCTAAATGGCATAATGACTTCAACATGTACAGGTGTTAATTTAATAGCTCATATGGACTGACTCAAAGGTTCTAAATGCCTTACGTATTGTTCTGCACAAAAGAACTCGAGAGTAAAACTTAGCCTTTGTAAATTATTCACTATTTCTTTTAAAGTTTGGATTAAGTTTCTTTTAGACATTGACTCCCTACCAACTTTCTTTCGAGAAGAGAATAGCGATTGTCAGTTCCTGTGCATTTAATATGTAATCTGCCGTTTGAAGTCCACGGAAAAGTTTCTAATTGCGGGGTCCAAGTCAGGTGGTATAACCGTATACGTGTCTCGAATGCATAATACATTTGACACGCGAAGAAATATAGTCAGAATTTTATCTGCGAAAAGAATCGAGGGAAACGCTACTTTATGTTACGAGCGGAGTGCACCCGAGTGTAAGAAAAATAGTTTCGAAATAAAATTGTTATTAATTTTCTATTGTCATTCAAATTGCGTTTTCCTATGAAAATATGTTTTATTCAAATGACTTCTGTATAATAAAAATTTTTTTATATTTTATAGATTTATGTCTAGACATGAAATAAAAAGTGAAGGAAGGCTTTCTTGGAAGTTAATTGCATAAATTGTAAGTAGCGACTGGCATCCGTGACGATATCGATATTACGATGCGCAGATTAAAAATTTCCACGAGAAAACAATAGTTGTTAATATGTAATTATATACTTATACAAGTTCTACCAAATTGGGAAAATTCCCATTTTAAAGAAAATTGAGTGCACAAAATAATTATTTTTTTTCAACAAAAAAAAAAAAAATGAAACAATTCTTTTTCGAACAATAGGGTAATTATGTTAGGAATTTTTTTACATCCTAAAAGTGATTCACAACATAAATATGAGAAAAAAACTAATAATTAAATGAGATAATTTTCTAGCGTGGATTTTTTTCTCGCGAGAAGAGAAACGCCGTGAGAAAGAAGATAAACGTCAATCGCAATAAGGCACGATTGTCATATGTCTCGAGTGTATGCGAATATCATATGCCAAGCTTGAGCGCATGCGAATATCATACGTACAAGGCAAAGCTGTTTTTCTGCATTCCGGGCGCAGCACAAGTTCCTCGACTATTTGGAGAGCAAGGAGAAGTTATACAGACGCGCAGTGCAATTACGATTGCTTACATTATCCTATTGAGAAAAGGCTACTAAAACATTCAAAAATACGAATAAATAAAAAATTGTTTTTAAAGTTTCAGTAGTATTTCAGTATATAGCTAGGCAAAGCAATTCAAACGAGTCGTCACACGATACAGTTCGGAGTGATATATTTTGAGATATTTTAGAATTTTAGTAATTAATAATTATTCTTAATTTTAATATTTTTTTTATGATATAGCTAGTTGAGGCAATTCAAACGAGCCGTCACATGATATAGTTTGCTGTGATAGACTTTGAGATATTGTATTTTGGAAACATGAAGTACGAGCGCAGAGCGGATGGATTGGAGTAGACGGATGGATGGGAGTTGAGCGGATAGATGGGATTGGAGCGGATAGATTGGAGAAGAGCGGACGGATAGAAGCGGAACGGACATTTATAATAAAGAAATATTTCAGGACTAAATTAAGTAAAATATACTTTGTGACGACTCGTTAAATTCGTCTCGATTTCAGCTATAATTATTCGACAACTAAGTCAAGACATTTTAGATTTTAAATTTTCTATATTTTGAAAGAAAATAAAATTTTAGATTTACGGTGATGAAGACTAACGACGCAATTATTTTAAATCAAAGAATTATTTTTAAAATTTTGTAAATGAACCAGGAAATATTTGAAAATTCGTTTTAGATTTAAATTATGAATCTGATTCATTACAATGTCGTATGATTAAAACTAGCCATGATTAGCTCTAGTCATTTTGAAAAACGCCATAAAATGATCAATCATTCAGCTATATTTAATTTTTAATGAGCATAATATACACTATATAAGCGACACAAGTAAAACTAATTGAAAGCCAGCGATAAGCCGTTAATGCTGCAATAAGTGTCAGCGCATTTCAGATACGCCTAATTAACGCGAGAGAGGATAAAGTACAATAATAAATAATCACCATCATAAGCAAAGGAAGCCCAGAATTATAGCATTATGTCGAAACTTTACTGGAAAGTAAACAATGGAGGTTACTCACTCGACATGAAATTGGCCTCAGATAATTCCTTTTTAGAGACAATTTGTTTGCGACAAAAATAAATGCCTTGAACTATTTCAGAATTCCGTAAAATGACACGACAGTCTTTCGTGGAAAATGCAGTAGGCCGTACTTTGAAATTTTTCTTGAAACTACCAACGGATTTTTAAATATTATGGAATTTATGAACACCATCTCTTAAATACTTTCAAAAATAAAGTAACGTATTCGGTATTTTTAAGGGGATACAAGCCAACCTGAGATCGAGACGAATCCAATGAGTCGTAATATGATATAATTTCGTTGGTTTGTTCCGGAGATATTGTGAATTGAAATTTTAGACCGGGCCGCTCCACTCCAATCTGAGTGCCCGGCCGCTCCGCTCAAATCAACCGCTCCGTCACGCCAAATTTTATAAATGGAATATTGAGCAAACTATTGGCAATAAGTATACTGTGTAACGTCTCGTTGGAATCGCCTCTGCAAGATCTGTAAACTTACATTTATAATAAAACATTTTAGACGAATAAAAAAATATCGAATAAAATTACAAGTTCCTAATAAAATACAGTTCAATGCACAGGTGTTATTAAACTCTCCGCGCCCTTTAAAAGTTTATGACTCCGTTCTTCTTTTCTATTCAGGACACGCGATTGTTGGAAGTATCGTCTTGTTTTTCGGTACGTTTCCCGTTACCTGGGTTCACATACGCATGAGAATACTCTTTCTTATCGCTTGATTATTTTCTCACGGACTATGCTCAGAGCGCCTTCTATTTTCAAGCAGAAGCTGTATACAAGCAATGCGTGTAGGAATGCGCCCTGAGAACAATAAAAAGACTTCGGGTGGAATAAAATTGTTATCCAAATTATCTTTCAACTCTGGCCACAACTTTTTCCAACAATTTAAAATACGCGAATTTTCCATAAATAAAAAGAGTTTTGAATAAAAATTTTAAATAGAAATTTTTAACCACATCTCTTTCCCAAAAACCTAATATCCCGAAATTGGAAAAGTACTGAAAAAATAATTACTGCAGTTGCGAATGTTTCACAAAGAAAAGAAGATTTTTGATAGCAATAAATTTTCGATAAATTGCTTTCGATAACAGCTTCCGAGTGATTAAGATCACGAACACCTCTGCTCGAAAAAATCTCTGAAAAGAAAAATGATTTTTATGCATGACTGACAATCGTTCACAGAAACGCTTCCGGCAATGTTACGCGTTTAAGTACGTGTTACATGCTACATGCAACTGCCGTTTCCTACGTTTATAAACGGAAATCAAATTTTTTTTTTAATTCGCTATAAGACAAAAATCTTGAAAAAAAATTATTAAGGGCATGCTCTGCCCCGTGGTTTGTGAAATTTTTTTTTCGAAATCACCACGGCCAAACGAAATGATATATCGCTTTCAAACTTTGGGATATGGGAAATGAGACACTAAATTGCGTTTTAAAATTTAATTTGAGTAGTAATTTTGAAAAAAAGCTAAGTCGGTAAAGTAGGGATCGGATTTTTTTTCAAAATTACTACTCAAATTAAATTTTAAAACGCAATTTAGTGTCTCATTTCCCATATCCTAAAGTTTGAAAGCGATATATCATTTCATTTGGCCGTGGTGACTTCGAAAAAAAATGTTCACAAACCACGGGGCAGAGCATGCCCTTAAACACTCTACCAATGCTTTGTTCTCAAATTTCTTGCGAAATATAACTAGCAAATAATGTTGCCTGATATCAAAAAAAGTTTCATCCCTATATCTGTCCCGGAATATTGTTTAATTTCACCTCCAAACTCGTTATAAGACAAAAATATCGAAAAAAATTTCAGACACCGTACCAATGCCTTGTTCTCAGATTTCTTTTGGAAATATAACTAGCAAATAATGTTGCCTGATACCAAAAAAAGTTCTATCCCTATATCTGTCCCGGAACACTGCTTAATTTCACCCCCGAATTAGTTATAAGACAAAATTGCCAAAAAATGTTTCCAACTACCCTTTCAATGCCTTGAACTCAGGTTTCTTACCATATATTAATAGTAAATGTGATAAATAATATTAATAATTGATGTGCTACAAAAATAATGTTTCATCCCCTTATTCGCCTTAAGAAGGTACTTTAAAATTTTTGTTTTTCGAGATTTTTGGCGTGAAATTAAGCAGTCTTCCGGGAAAGAAGTGGAGATGTGGTGGATACAGGGATGAAATCTGTTTTGGTATTAAGAATTATTATTTACTAGTAATATTTAAAAAGAAATCTGAGACAAAGGCATTAAGAGGGTACCTGGAAAGTTTTATTCAAGATTTTTATCTTATAAGAAATTTGGGGATGAAATTAAGCAGTGCTCCTAGACAAATATAAGGATGAAACTTTCTTTATTATCACACATTATTATTTGCTAGTAATATTATGAAATAAAATTGAGAACAGAGCATTCGGTTGATATTTGGAAATTTTGTTGAGATTTTTTTGTTTTATAATGAGTGTAGAGGTGAAATTAAACAATGTTCCGGGACAGATATAGGGATGAAACTTTTTTTGGTATTAAAAATTATCATTTGCTAATAATATTTGGAAAGAAATTTGAGAACAAGGCATTGGTATGGTATTTGGAAATTTTTTTTGAAATGTTTGTCTTATAGCAAGTTTGGGGGTGAAATTAAGCAATTTTCCAAGACAGATATTGAAATGAAACTTTTTTTAATATCACACATTATCATTTGCTACTAATATTTGGAAAGAAATCCGACAACAAAGCATTAGAAGAAGGCTTTCGGGGTTGTTAAACATAGTGGAGTGAAAAAATCTAAGATAAAAAAGCATTTATTGTATTGTTATATTGACATTTAAGCGATTGTACATGTTTTATAAAAATGCAAATTAAGAAAAAAAAATTTTCGTTTAGAAACGTTGGGAACGGAAGTTACATCATGCTACCGAATAAAGGCAGAAACTATGAATTTGTACTGCATATAAGCAACAAAGTAATAATACTCTGTAATATACACGAGTAGAATGGAATGCCATATCTGAATTGAAATGTTTCTGTGAAGCGCATAGTTAATTCCTCGGGAGCAAGGAAATGTCATTAAGTGTCGTTTTTGCATAAGTTTCGAGAATTATGTAATAAAAAATTTTCTACCCACTGTATCTAGGAACTCGTAATTTTTTTAATTGTGAGAATTATTATAAAATTATTATTATTAGGAATTATTATCGCTTTATTTTCACAACGATTTTGGCCTAGAGAAGAAAAGTTTTAGGTATACAATAACAAAGATACACAATGTTTAACGATGCGTTACATAATTTTCAAGGTACAATATCCCCTCATCCCCCTGTTTACGTTTACAGACTGATTGGCGGTGTCAGCCAATTAGTAAGGCCGTTAATTCAATCTCGAGAACCATTGTCGGATTTGAAGGTTGATGTATTTCAGGGTGCAGCTCAATTCAGGATCAAAGATAATTATACATTTTATTCAAATGTTTTTTTTTTTTTTTTGTAAAACAAATCGATATTTGGCCTTGAAAGGCGGATAAAATTGATATTTTTCCATATTACCGATATATGATTTTTCTAATATAAATTTTTGTATGTATAATAATATAATTTTATATTTTCCTATATAAGTAGATATTTTTCAATATAAATCGATATTTTTTAAAATAAAATTATTTTTTTACATAATTCAATAATTTTCCATTTTTTTCTTTGTCAATCGATATTTGTCGAATTAATTATATATTTTTTGATATTTTCGGATATAAATTGATATTTCTTGTATATAAAACAAATTTTATGAATATACTTCAATAAATGTCCATTTTTTCTTTGTTAATCGATATCTGTCGATATAATTTTATATTTAATAATAACTAAAGATTTATTACATTCTCATCAGAGAAAATGTATTAGATTTGTGTAAAATTTGACTCCCCCAGTTTTCATCAAATGTCCACGTTTTGGGACCCCCTGAACCCGAAAAACATGTTTTTACGAATGTGTCTGTCTGTCTGTCTGTCTGTAGATTTTAGTTTGTTAGCACGATAACTTTCGAAAGAATTGACCGATTGGATTGTCCTTTGGTATACTCTTTTAGTGTCCTAAAATAAAGGTCAAGTTCGTTGGTCAGTCATTTTGGATAAAAATTCAAAAAGTTGGAGCATTTTGAAAATTTTTGAAACCACTTTTCTTTTTTAATTTAAAAATTCTAATGACAGATGTTCGTAGTACTCAAAAAGACGAACAATTTTTCTTAATGACTTTTTTGGATAAAAAAAAAATTGAAAGACTTACAATATTTTGAAAATCCAAAAAAATGAAATAAAACTTGAATTAGAAGCCAAACAACGCACGATATGAAAAAAGTCTAAAAATGAAAAATGTTTCTTTTTGAACACCCTAGAGGATAGGCATAATAACTTTTTGAATTTCCTTAAAAAATCGAAAATTCAAATTTTAAGCCAAATAACGCGAGATACAGAGAAAATACCATTTTTCAATGGAATGAGTAGTTTTCGTTTTAATAATGAAAAATATTGTTAAACAGAGTCGAGCGCGAGTACCCTGATGAGAATGTGCTCCTTAAGGTCGATAGAACATTAAGTAAATTAGTTTTCGTTTGCATTCCATTCCATTTTGTAGTGCAAGCGTCCCAAAAGGCACAAGGGCGCGAAGCGCGCAACGCGGAGCGCGACGTGTGCATGAGAATGTGCTCGCGTAAGCGGGCAGATTTTTTTTTCCTATATAAATCGATGTTTATTACAATAATTCGATTTTTATAATTAATAAATACGAAATAGCAAAAAATTAACGATCCTCAGACAACGGTTTATTTAACAGTGGCACAGTAGTGCTAACATTTTTCTAACGGATGCGGTCAATTAGAAAATTACTTCTCGCACTTTCTCCAGGTATTGTATGATACGCGGCAAGCATTGAAATAATAATATAAAAATACAATTCAAATTCCGCTTCAATTAAAGTAAATTCAAAAGATTAAATAAATTGCAATTTAATTTTTCGCTCGAAATTAGAAACTTAATTTTTATTTTACTAATTATCGCATAATTATTTACTGTAACGATTTATATTGTTTCTTTTTTTTAACTGTAAAACATTTTTTCATAATAAGATAATAATATTATTATATAATATATTAATATAATAATTATAATATAAATTATTATTATTATTTTCTTAATCATTATTAATTATTAATTTATTATTATTATGATTAAAAAATACAAGATAGTGATTTCTCGGAAAAAGCTTTTATCAAGTTAACGAGAAAATTTTCGATTTCTGATGCAAGGATTGCGACAATTAAAAAAAAAGTCGAGCAGTGACTCGTGGTCGGTGCATCGACCATTAATTACGAGAATAATTACGCTCGCGTGCATGTTTTTATTCAGCCTAAGAACTGATAACCTGAAAGACCTCAAATCGGTGCAAAGGCTAGTCTTTGGAAATTTTTGCAAAGTTTCTTATCAGGAAGACGATTAATAATTTTATTTCGAAATTGGCGCCAGTGTTTTATTATTCTAACAAAGCTGTGGCTATAATTTTATAATTGTCTTCTGCATCCAATCAATCCAACACCATCCGAATGAATTAGAGTTTTGACTTCAGTTGAATTTATCAAAGATATTTAAGATATAAATTTTGATTTTAACTTTGGATTGACTCGAATAAGAATTTTGGTTTTGACGTCAGATTACTTCGGATAGAAATATTTTTATTTGACTTCAAATTTGATCGGCTCGATAGAAATGAAAATTTTTAGGTGGAGTTTGAATTCGCTCGGATTAATTCGTATAGTAATTTCGGATTGGTTCAGAATATTTGTTTCTGATTTGATTGGCACGGATTGATTAGGGTAGGAACTTTTTTATCTGGCAGGATTAATTTGGTTTGGCTAGGCTTGATTCGGATAGGAATTTTTATTTTAACTTCGGATTGCATCAGATTGACTAAGATAGAAATTTTTATTTATTTTCGGATCAGATCAAAATTTTTCAGATAAAAATTTTTAGGAATACTTCGGATTATTAGATAGAAATTTTTTTATTACTTCCAATTAGCTCGCATTGAATCGAATAAGAATTTTGGGTCAGACTTCAGATAGGTTCCTATTGATTTAAATAGGAATTTTTTATTGACTTTACATTGGCTCGAATTGATTCAGACAGGAAATTTTGGTTTCGATTTCGAATTAAATCGGATTAATTCAGATAGAAATTTTGGTTTGATTTCGAATCGGATTGATTCGGATAGCAATCTTTCGGTAAAATTCGAATTAGGTCGTATTGATTCAGTGCATTTTTCGCCTATTTTTTCTTCTGTAAAAATGAGCGACTCATGAAGCATTGACACTCAAGATTAATATTGATCCACATCTGAATTTTAAATCAAATTCAAGCAACAGATCACTGATTGTTCTCAATTGCCTGATATAGGAGAATTCGATTCAATGCGCAAATAACTTTCAAGGTTCAGGTTTGTCGTCGATGTAATACGAAAATAGACGAACGATGATCTTGACTATTGGAGACCATTATGCACACTTATACTATGATGTCATGACAAATCAAATTATTGGAATTATTGTTTATTTATTACTCAACCATTTCTAAAGATATTTTATAAACAAATTCGAGTTCAGGTTGGAATCTGAATCTGAATGTATCGGAATTAATACGGTCTATCCGAATCAATCCGAACAATTTCGAAAAATTTGGATAAATTCGGATTGACTGGACTTATTTGAATTTAAAGTTAAAATTAATTCCGATTAGTTCGGATTGACTATATTCATTCGGATTGATTTTGAATGGGTCTCAGATTAATTCAAATTAAAAACTTTTCTCGGATTAGATCGGAATGAAACTACTTCGTTCGGATACAAATTTCGGATTGTATCGGAATGAAATTAATGCAAAATTACTCTAACGAAAACTTTTCGTATTGAAATTCATTCCGCATCAATCCGAAATCTTCAGAATCATTCCGAAATTTTTATCCGAAGCAAACAGTTTCATTCCGATCAAATCCGAAGGAAGTTTTCAATCCGAATTAATTCGAAGCCCACTTAAACCAATACGAACCTTTAATCCGATCGAACCCGGTCAATCCGAATTAACCTAAACTTTCAATTCAAATAAATCCGGTCAATCTAAATGAATCCGAATGAATCCGGTCAATCAGAAATTTTAATCTAAATGTATAGGAATTAATACGGTCTATCCGAATGATTCCGAAAAATTCGGATTGACCGGGTTTATTTTGATTGAAAATTCGGATTAATTCTGATTAGTTCGGATTGACCGAATTCATTCAGATTAAAGGTTCGGATACAAAATCCGGAATGATTCGGAAAATGTCAGATTGGTTCAGAATAAATTTTAATTTGAAGCTATTGCAATCAATTGGTTTCACCTGTGATCTAAGAAACTCATTAGAATTTGGATTCTAGTAGGTGGGTCATGTTTGAAGGGAACATTGTAACATTGCGGATCACCATTCCGCGACCTTGTTACTCACAGACGAGCAAAAAGACTGTACAGTTACTTCCGAGACACTTTGAACTATGCTGTATAACGTTAACTACGTTTAATTGCAAATAGAATTGTGAGAGAACAAATAAAAACTACAAAAACTACTCCGGTTATGTCTAGACCTCTATAGGTTTGTCAGTCTACCCAGCATGCACCACTTTATGTGAAATTTATGTTATGCATTCGATTTTTTGAAAATATACGTTAACCTTAGAACGGGAATTTCGAACCTCTAACGGATTATTCGCAACTTAAACAACTTCCTTGGACTTTGAATTGCTGGAATTTTGTCATCTTGCAAACGAGTTTTAGATCTTTATATATACTTCAAATGAATAAATGATTAAATTAACTAAAACCGTTTTGAATTATTTTCTAATAATTATACTGATAAAAATAATTGTATTTACGGATCACTTTAAATTCGAAAGAATCTGAGACTAATCCGAATCAATCCGAATGTATCTGAGATTCCGGACGAAACTCACGCTTATTCGAAAATTTTTTTCGATTGGACTCAATCCGAATGAATCCGAATTTTGATCCAGGTAAAATACGGTTTATTAAGATATGAATTATGATTTTGACACACCAAATTTGACGAAACAACTTTTCAATTTGAATCAATCCCAATTTTATAATTGCACCGAATTGATTTAGATAAGAATTTCTATTTTGACTTCGAATTCATTCCTATTGATTAGGATTAAAATCTTGATTTGTACTCGAATCAGCTTGGATTGATTCAGATAAGAATTCTTTTATTTGACTTTGGATTACTTTGAATTAACTGGAATTGATTCGGGTATAAACTTTGATTTTTTTTCGGATTGGATCGGATTGACTAGAATTGAAAATTTGCTTTAACTTTGTATTGATCATGACAGTAATTTTTTTAATTGTCTTCAGATATGATCGGATTGACTAGGATGTAAATCTTTAGATCTTTTATCTGAAGCTTATTAAAACAGATTTTTCAACTCGAATCAATCCGAACGAATCCGATTGAAAAAAAATCAAAATCCTTAAACGAATTAATCCAACCCAATCAGAAATAAAAAAAAAAACTTGTATCTTAGGCAATCCGATCCAATACGAAATCAAAACAGAAATTCCTCTCCGGATCAATCTGAAGTCAAATCAGAACTCCTACCTAAGTCATTCCAATTGAATATGAGCCTTTTTGGGTCCAAAATGGATGTCAACTAATTCGGTTTTACAATGAATTATTTTACATTATAGAATGTATATTTTCGGCTTTATTTCGAATTCTATATTCCAGGACTTATTTTGAGTTATAAGTTTTTTTATATTTTTCCATATACTATATTTTAGTCTGACTTTTTGGTCTATTTTTTAGGCCCTATGTTTTTATATTATTTTTGGATTCAATTTTTGGGTCTTGTTTTTAGGTCTTATCTTGTTGGCTCTTTTTAAAAATCTCCAATGGAAAGGATAAAAAAATGTTTAGTAAATTTTCGACGAAATGCCTTGTTGAATAATTTCTTGAAAGCATATCCCCTTCTCTCAAATAGATTGTTATTCTGAGGAAGAAGGCCGTAACGCACTATGATCTCGTCACTCTCCTTTGCGGTGAAATAAAAGGAGGCGAGTTGTGATAAAACGTGATTCGAATTATATACGGGGCAAGGAGAAATAGACTTGAAGTGGCTGACAAGATGGACAGTGAAGCAGGAAGCGTGACCGATTCGAGTCCGAGCACTCGAATCTCGAAATGAGACTGTTTCCTTTCACACGTACGAAAACATTGTTTTTTTTTATTCTCTTTCTACTTCTAACTATATATATCATATAGAGATATATTCATAGATACGAGATCGAACGTCTTTGTCATCAAATGTCATATTTTATGGTATTTTTTTCCAACAGATTTAATTAATATTTTATTTAAAAATTTTAATTTTATAGGAATAACTGTTACCTGATATGAATTTTAAAAACATACGCCCTTCTTTATCCTACGTGACATACGCCCTTATCGAGCCTCACATGACATACGGCCTTTTATTTACCCCCACGTGAAATACGCCCTTATTTATCCTCATGTGACATACGCCCTTTTTATACAATATGACATACGCCCTTATTCAACTCATCTGATATACACCCTTCTTGACCCCACCAGACATACACCCTTTTTGACGCCCTTGTGAGATACATCCTTCTTAACCCCTACATGATATGCGCCCTTATTGACTCCGATGTAAAATACGTCCTTCTTGAAACCCTCAATAATATTTCCCTTGGCGATAAGCCCTTCTTGACCCTCCGCTAAATAATCCCTTATTGACACACATGTAAGATATGCCCTTCTTGACTCCCCGTGATACGTAAAGGTCAATAATGATTGACCTCTACGTGAGATACGCCCTTCTTGACTCCCACGTGATACGCTCTTCCTTACCCTTACCTAACGTTTTTTTTGACCCAGCGTGACATGCATCCTTAAAGACCCTATGTGACATACGCCCTTCTTGAATCCCACGTAAAATACCTCCTTATTAACCCACACATGCGCTTCGCCTTTATTGACACTCAATAACGTGACCCAATGACGATACGCCCTTTTTGACCCTCAGTTAAATACTCCCTTATTAACCTTTACATGAGATACGCCCACGTGATATGCGCACTTTTTGATTCCCACGTGAGATACGCCCTTCTTCACCCTTACCTAACATACGTCTTTCTTGACCCCGTCGTTACCCACATCCTTAGAGATCCTATGTAAAATACGCCCTGCCTGAACCCCATGTAATCACAATATTATTGACCTCTTCACATACGTCCTTTTTGATTCCCTCTGAACCTTTGAACCTCTTATTAACCCCCTTCGATCATGTGACATACGTCCTTTTTGACCCCTCCATTGATTATGTCGAAAAAGAAAAGATACGTAAATACATAAGATACGTCAATTATAATTATTACATCAATACGTAAGATAAGTAAATATTTTGAAGACTGTTTTTTAGAAATTCATAACTCTGGTTCTATTTGAGCTAGAGACTTTATTTTTTTCATTTTAAACATAAACGAACGAGCTTTAATAAAAAAATACTTTTAAAAAAATTAACAAATTTAAATTGTTATAAACAATTGAAATGTTTAAGTTGATTTTTAACAATTCCCCCACAGCCATGGATCAAGTTTTTATTATTTTTATCGTATTCTACGTCAAATTTCCTTTCGAAAACGATTTTTTAATCGATGGATAAATTAACAAAACCGCTATTGTGTCGGTTTTAAAACCAAAATGAAGAGCCAGTCAGGAATCAGGATAAGACGTTACGACTTTTGATATATTTCGAGATTCAATTCGTTCATCTTTTTGTAATAAGATATATAGACATAGAATATAAATTCGTTCACGGTTCACGTGCGGCGAGAGGATATTAATTTTCTAGAAAAAAAAACACCTTTCGCGGGAAAGGAGTCTCACTTTCCAGTTTTCACGTTCACTATTATGCTTGTTATTGCCTGAATCAATGTATCAAAGCGTTTTAATGTGATCTTCTGTATACGTCTTTTTTGTACATCGATCTATCGGTAATATGTACAGGGTGTCCATAAATATCCCTAGCGAAAGTTTCGGATTGAAATTCATTCCAAATCAATTCAAAATTTTCCGAACCATTCCGGAATTTGTATTCGAACCAAACAGTCTCATTCCGATCTAATCCGAAGGAAGTTTTCAATCCGATTTAATCCGAAATCCATTCAAAATCAATCTGAACCCTTAATCTGAATAAATCCGGTCAATACGAATTACTCAGAATTAATCTGAACTTTCAATCCAAATAAATCAGTATAGATCCAAATTTGTCCGAATAATTTTGATTGATTCGCATAGACCGGATTAATTCCAATAAATTAGAATTGAAAGTTCTCATTGACTGGATTCAGTCGGATTGGAAGTTCGGATTCATTTGGATTAACCAGATTTATTCGGATTCATTGGGATTAAAGGTTAGCATTGATTTTTAATGGGCTTCAGATAAATTCAGATTGAAAATCTCCTTCGGATTAGGTCGGAATAAAACTGTTTGCTTCGGATACCAATTTCTGAATGATTCGGAAAATTTCGGATTGATTCAGAATGAATTTCAATACGAAAAGCTTTCGTTAGAGTAACTTTGCATTAAATTCATTCCGAACCAATCCGAAATTTTTGGAATTATTCCCTAATTTGTATCCGAACAAAACAGTTTCATTCCGATCTAATCCGAAAGAAATTTTCAATCTGCATTAATCCGAAGCTTATTCAAAATCAATCTGAATCTTTAATCCAAATTGATCCAAACTTTCAATCGAAGTAAATCATGTCAATTCGAATGAATCAGAATTTATCCGAATTTTTTGGAATCAATTGAATTAATTCGGATTGTAAACTCGAACTGATTCAGATTGACCGGAATTATTCAAATTGAAAGTTCAGATTAAATCGGATTGGCGAGATGCATGCGGATTCATTCGGATTACTTGATTACTTGCTTTAAATGTCAAAATTTATAAATTTATCAAATTTAAATAATTTTAAGTAATTTAAGAGTTTTTTAAGGACCTCATAAAATAATTGATTTTAAGAGGTTTCTAGAAACTATAAAAGATTTTTACGAATTTTATGAGAGTTTTAAAGTTCATTTAAAAATATTTCAAGAGATTTATTTTGATTTTTAACAAATTTTGTAAAATCCGTTTACTTTACTTAAAATATTTTCTAGGAATCAGAAGATTTTAGCGAATTTTAAGGGATTTCAAGAGAGGTTTCTAGGGATTTTAATTTAATTTTAATTTTGTGCCTTTTGAAAGATTTTGTGGAATCATAAAGGATTTCATGAAATTTAAAGAGATTTTAAAGAAATATTAGGGATTTAAGGGATTTTGAAGACATTTTAAAGGTGTTGGAACCAAGTTCTATTCTAAAATCTCGATTTCTTCATTTTACTCAACAAATATTAAATTTGGAATTGGCTATCCATCTATCCGTTTGAATCATAATCTTATCCGGTGTCACTATCCGCTTTAAATCTTTTGTATCCGATTTTATGTATTACTATACGTTTATAAACTTATCTGCTGCAATCCTTCATTTTTTATCCGCGACTTAATCCTTATCTATCCACCAATTACTTAGATTTGATCCTCTCTCCTATCACGGATTAAAAATGTATCCGTTTGAATCATTGTCTATCCTGTTTAATCCGTTCTTCACAAAATATTATATTAATAGTATAGTTTTACTTTGTCAATGGATTAAAATGGATAAATACGTTATCATCTCACGGATAGATAAGGACAAAAAAGTTCGAATTCAACCGGATAGAGGCAGATTATATTCCACTTCACGAATTGAAAATGATTTAGACGGATAAAGATTTAAAAAACTAACAAAGAATAGAACATGATTGAAAAGGATGCAAAGTTTACATTCAAACAAATCAAAAATATCTGTCCGTTTGAATCCGTTTATTTCCAGCAGGGTTGAAACTGGACAGTTTCGAAAACAAATTTCAACTGAAAAACTTAACTCCGAGAGAAAAGTAAGAAAAATGTTTTTAGAAAACTAAAAACAAGAAGAATTGAACGTGACCACCACACAGGTCAAAATCCTTAACCCAGGTAACTTCCTTTCAGATTTATTGTGAGATAACGTCAATAGAACTTTCACTTGTTATCATCCGCTCAGTCACGAATAAGTGTGGAAAACGTGCTTGAAGCGAAAACTCACCAAGCGATTTCTATATTTCAAGAATTTGGCGAGAAAAAAAAATCCACTAGTCTTGCTGAGCTACACAATATGCACTCCTGTGTGGTACACCACTGAAATTCGAATTTGTACGTCACTGCACAGAAAATAATTGAAACGGATGTATGGAAGTCTGGACTTGTAGAAACGACTCGAAACAACTTAAAAAACCCGATACGAGCCGTGCGGCGGCTCTCGACGTACTGAAAACCTTGGTGAAATTTGTGATTTCGTGCCGGTGCTGACTGCCGCTGCCGCTGCAGCACTGCTACGTTCACCGAAACCACTTTGAGTTTGTGGTGGGGGTATTATATAGAAGTGAGAATTGAGGATAGGATCAGTCGAGCTGACTTTAATTTTAGTTGCGCTGAGAGAATAAAAATGTAAATATCGACTATTTGTCACGGTAGAAGAGATGTGCAATCAACGAAATACGTCCTTGAAATATTGGTGTGAAATTTGGAGAAAATGAAATAAATAAGGAAACTTGCGAAATCATCATTGAGAGGAAGGAAAATATTACGAGATGCATGAATATTACCCATATTTCAATTTCGACGTAAATTTTACTTCACCGAAGATGACTGATGAAGTTACCTAAAAGCCATTGAATATAATTTTTGTTAATGCTCTTTTTTATGTAGTCTAATATCTATTTACTCGAATAAGTATATTATATAAAGACACAAATTATTTATTTACATACATTCTATATACCCGAATTGTTATTGTATATAATTTTCGTTTGTTAGAATTTTTATTTACATTATTTTTAAATAACATAATTTTCACTTAAACTATATTTTATTTATACGAAATTTAGTTTGACCTTTACCACTTCCCATTTCATTACCATTTACCAGTTTTCTTTACCATTTCCATTAACCATTTCCCTTCAACACTTCACTTTACCATCTCCCTTTGCTATGATTTATCTTTATTCTTTATTTCCATTTATCATTTTCCTTTAATATTATTTTTTTTGCCACTTCCCTTTACAATTTCCCTTTAGCACTTCCCTTTTCTAGTTCCGTTTACCATTTTCCTTCACGATTTCGTTTTACCATTTTCCCTTACCATTTTCCTTTACCATGATTTCTCTTTTCTATTTCCTTGTACCATTTCCCTTTAAAATTTCCATCTATCATGTAAATTTTCCATTTTTATTTACCATTTTTCTTTATCATTTCCCTTGGCGATGATTTCCATTTACCGGGATTTAGTTTACTATGATTTCCCTTTACCATTTTCCTTAATCATTTCCATTTGTGATGATTGTCTTTAACATTTTCCTTTACCGCTGACAGTGATTTCTCTTTACCATTTCCCTTTACCCTTTTCATTTATAATTTCCCTTTACCATGATTTTCGTTTCTCATCATTTCCCTTTATTATTTCCTTAGCCATGATTTCCCTCTACTATTTCCATTTACCGTGATTTCTTTTTACTATTTTCCTTTATCATTTCCCTTTGCCATTTACATATACCGTAATTTCCATTTACCATGATTTCCTTTCACCATTTTCCTTTACAAATTCGTTAAATCATGTAAATTTTCCATTTTCCATTTTCATTTACCATTTCCGTTTATCATTTGCCATTACCATTTTACATTATAATGTCCTTTTACCATTTTCATTTATCATTTCCCTTTACCATGATTTCCGTTTCTCATAACTTCTTCCCTTTATTACTTCATTTTACCATTTTTATTTACAATTTCCTTTTTCCACTTTCCTTAGCCATGATTTCCCTATATACTATTTCTATTTACCGTGATTTCTTTTTTCTATTTCCCTTTATCATTTCCCTTTACCATTTCCATTTAACGTGATTTCTGCTTTCTATGATTTCTGTTTCTATTCTTTCCAGTACTTTGGCATTACTTATACTTACTTTGTACCGAACATACTTTCTAGTAAAAATAAGCATTTTTCACTGTTACCAAATTCATATACGTTTGCAGATTCGATCAAGTGAAGTAAAAGTTTCTTTGCCAGAAAAGCCTTCCGTATGAGAACCTCTTTACAAAATCAGCTGTTCGTTCAAGTTCAAGGTCGCGGTTTGGAGCGTTTCGTAAATGTATTATTCGACTTTACCGCATTCGATTTAACCTCGAAGATTCTCAGACGAAAGTTTAACGCCCTGCATTAAAAGAAATAAACTAAAGAAACAAATTAAACCTAATAAATCATTATCTAAACAAAAAAAAATAAAATAAAATAAAATTTACAAATAGAAATAACAAGAATTATTTCAGATAAAAGACAATCTCACTAAAAAGTAGAAAACAATTTCTTCCAGCTCCGGTTGCCTTTCAATTGCAAATTAAAATAAAAATAGAAAACACTTGAAACCTGTTTTAGTTTGATTTTCAAGTTTGGACGATTCTGAGAAAAACATTAGAATTGAGATATTCTCTGAAATATGAAAAATGGTCAATATTTCAGATCGATGAAAAAATTATTCTTGTTTAGAAGTGAAAATAGAAACAAAATAATAAAACGTAACGAGTAGAGGTAAAATGTAAACGTGGGAGCTAAGAGTCAGGATGGCTGAGGTGATTCGAGGGAATTCTGATGAGGGGAATACAGGGGAATAAATGGGAGAGGAGGAACGGGAGAATGGTAGTACCAGCCACGGCCGAGGACTGAGCGTTTTCTGTCCTTCTCATTCGATCCTTCTCCTCCTCCTCCTCCTCCTCCCGACCCCGCTCCTCCTCAACCCGCGACGGGAGCACGGAACTTTACAGATTGGATACAGGCTTTATATTACAGAAAGAATCAAAGAGAATCGTACGCAGCTTCAGCTTCATATCAGCCTCCATGTGGTTGCGGCGATGCCATCTATAGATATTTATCTATGAGATATCATTTTTTTTTTATATTGTCACCTCCAGTGAGAAGACATTTTTTTTTTATTTCCTTTATTAGTAAAAATATTAAAGGATGTGGCGTAGAACCACAGACCCTGAAAATATGCAAATTTTTAAAAAAGGTTTCAAACAAAAGTTGTAGATCCTATTGAAGTACACGTTTTTTGTTTCAAGCATTTTTTTCTACCAGTGATAGTTTGCCAGAAAATCAGTGATACATTTGATTTTTATAATGATTTTTATTTACCATTTCCCTTTACCATTTCCCTTTATTGTAATTTTCCTTTACCATGATTTCCGTTTATCATTTCTCTTTACCATTTCCCTATTTCGTTTCCCCTCACAATTTTCCTTTACCATACTTTCCCTTAATCTTTTCACTTTACTATTTCCCTATACTATATCTCTTTTCCATTTCCCTTTACCATTTCCGTTTACCATTTTCGTTTGCCATTTATTGTTATAAATTTACCTTTACCATGATTTCTATTTACAATTTCCTTTTAGAATTTCTCTCTTACATTTCCTTTTACCATTTCCCTTTAGCATTTCCTTTGACCATTTTCCTAGACTATTTCCTTTTATAATTTTCTTTTGCCATTTTCCTTTACCATGATTTCCGTTTACAATTTCCCTTTAGCATTTTCCTTGACCATTTACTTTTACCATTTCCCTTTATTGTGATTTTCCTTTACCCTAATTTCCGTTTACTATTTCTTTTTATCATTTCCTTTTACCATTTTCCTTTTAATTTCCCAATAAAGTTTTTAACCTGAATCACTCTGTACTTTCAATCCGAATGAATCCAAAGGAGTCCGAGAAAAATTTTCAATCAAAACCGATCCGAACATTCTATCCTAATCTTTCCGTATTTTCAATCTAAATAAATGAAAGTCAACTCAAATCGATAAGAACTTTTTAACCCGAATCAATCCAAACTTTCATCAAAACAAAATTTTCAATTTCAAATCTAACATTGGCTAATTTGATCTAACTTTTCAATCAGACTGAACTCGATGGATCCGAAATTTTTAAAAATCCGTATCAATCCGAATGAATCTGAGGTTTTAATATAAATGATTCTGAAGCTCATTAAAAAAAAAAACGTTATGCCGAATCAATTCGGGTGAGTAATAAATTTTTAATCCATATGAATCCTAGTTTTGAATACGGATGAATCCGAAGAGACCGAAAATTTTAAAATTCGCTTGATTCACAAAGGATTTTTGGTTTAAACTTCAGAATAGGTCCAATTAATTTGGATAAAAATTTTAGTTTCGATTTCGGATTAGATCGAATTGATTCGTATTATATTTTTTATTGTATTTGGAATTGATTTTTATTTATTTGTTCGGTATTTCTTATTGTATTGTATCATATTGCATTGTATTGTATTGTATTGTATTGAATTGTATTGTATGTGATATATTATTGTGTTTGTATTTTATATTATATCTAACTATAAATATGTACCAATATATGAAATAGTGTCTTTTTAGTTATGTTATCTTCGTCCTTCAAGCATGCAGATTGCAGATTAAATTTAAATTGTCCAAACGTTTTGTCAAATCGAATAAAAATGATTTATCAACCTCGTCATTTCAGAGACAATCACGAATTCAGTCTACTCAATGTACTTGACCTTTACACGAGCCAAAACGAATTCGATTAGCGAAATTTGAATTGTATCAGTAAGGAGTCTGCAAACTGTACTTGTAAATATTATCGTGGTGAAATATCAGTCATAATATAAACACGATGATGAACGTGGAGACGTCGCAGAATATCTGCATATTGTTGTTTTAATTTTTTCGAGAAAGATTGTCGACGAAAATACATAATGAAAAACCCAAGATATTTGTACCAGGAATTCCCGGAGATTAAAGTTGTTAAAGTATTGTTTCTTTCCAGAACTGGCGTCATGTTTCAAATAGTTTCACAGTCGGTTAAGTTTTTTTTTTATCTTACGTAGTGAATGATTTCTATTCTAGAAATTACGACAACAGTTTTGATACTTTTGATACTTCTACAGATTCTAGTGATTTCTAGTGGAATTCAGAAGCTTCTAGGGACTCCTAGTTACTTCTAGGGAATTTCACAAACTATAGTAATTTCTAGAGATATCTAGAGATTTCTAGGGACTTTAGTTACTACTAGAAACTTCTAGGGCACTCCGCAGATCTCAGTAACTTCTAAAAATCTCTTTGACTTCTAGGGACTTGAGAGATTTCTATAAATTTCAGTGACTTATAGGGACTTCTAGAAATTTATAGGGAATTCAGTTGCTCGCAAATATTTTTAGACTTAACGATTTTATTAACTTCAAGAGACTTCTAGAGTATTCCAGAAGAATTTTCTAGGACCTTAGACACATCTAGGGACTTCTAGTGAATCCAGGGATTCGTCAGACCTTTAGAGAATTTAGTAACTAATAAAAACTCCAGTTACTTTTAGAGATTTCTAGAAAGTCTAGTGACTTTTAGGGTATTGGAGAGATTAATAGAGAATTTAAATGTGTTCTCGAGATTTTGTGTTAATTCAGTTAATTTTATAGGCTTCTAGATATTTCTAGTGACTTCTGTGATTCTTAGAGATTTCTAGAGACTTCCGTGACTTTCAGTGATTTTGCAAGATTTTAGGAACTTCAAGAGATTTCTCTAGTTTCCCATGAATTCAAAAATTTTCGGAACTCTAGTAAATTCTAGGGACTTTAAGAAATTTATTAAATTATTAATTAAATTTATTTCTTTAATTTATTTAATCCATAGGAGCTTTAATGTCATCTAGGAATTTCCAGGGAATTCAGATATTTTAGAGACTTCTTGAAACTTCTAAAAATTTCTAGAGATTCTTAGTCACTAAAAGATCGCAGAAGACACTAGAATGAACTAATGTTCCTAGTAATTTTATTTAATTTATTTAGTAATTATTTTTCCTATTTAATTTAATTTAACTAATAATCTAGTTAAATTTTCATTATGCAAACCAAAAACTTTCCTCAGAGGTTTCCCAGTGGGAACAAAATTCGGCGACGTCTTTACGACATCATTATGACATTTTTACGACATCGTAAAGACATCCTATGTCAATGTCGTAAAAATGTCGTAACGATATCGTAAAGACATCGCAAAATCCTATGACGTCTTTACGACATCACAAAGACATCTTAAAGACATGGACATATGATGTCTTTACGATGTCGTATAAATGTCGTAACGATGTCGTAAAGATGTCGCTAAATTTTGTGCCCACTGGGTTATAAAGTTTTTAAAGCATTAAATTTCTTAACGGTTAGAATAAGTCACTGAATAAATTATAGGTCACTAGAAATATGTACAAATCCCTGGAAGTCATTAAACTTCCTATAATTCACTAGAAATAACTATAAAAAATTCTGAGATCTTATATTATGACACAAAAAATTTATTCAAGAAACATAAGGCCCAAATATAAATTTAGAAAATATGTAAATATCAAGTCAACATAAAAAACTGATTTTTTTGTAATTTGGTACGGATTAAAATGCGCATCATTTTTGAAGACATGCACAAGTGGACTCGCATCTGTTCCAATATTAGACAGGTTTTAACTATGATTCAGCAGTAAGAAGTAACCGGTTTTTTTTGCATATGGCTCCTCAATTCATTATACAATCAAATAACTGACGAGTTGCACAATTTTGTTTTGATACTTAATTCCGTTTGGCTGATGACCGAAATCAAACATGCCAGGTAAATATTTTAAAAGAATTAATAGTACGAAAACGGAAAACAGTACTTAATTCATTAAAAATCTATTCTCCGATAACTGAAATTTTAAAACGAAAACTAAATATATTTTACAATAATAAGTTTTCCATTTAAACTGTGGAAATGGTGCAATTTCAAATTTTATGCTTTTGTGGAAGAAAGTATAATTTTGCAATTTTTTTATACCTAAAGCCTTCCAAAATCATACAAAATTCTTTTTATTTTTATTTTTAAATTCGTTAAATTTATCAATCCTTTGAAAATTTATGAAAATCTCTTGAAATTATTTTTTGGTGAATTTCTATGAATTTCTATGTTATTTAGGTAACTATACCGCAAAATTTACCATAACTAAATTCTAGATACTTCTAGAGAATTCTAGAGATTTTAGTGACTTTTAAAAACTTCCAGGTATTGGAAAACAGGTTATGAACAACAACGATTATTTAATTAACAAAAGAATCAATTTATTCAAGACACTCGGAAGGCAGGTCTTTACTCTTTGAGATGCGATTTTAGACTAAAGAACGAACGTGTGACAAATATCACATTCATACACCATACACATTCCAATCATGGTTATAGTTTACATTATAGAGATTACGCATAGCCCTTGAAGCTTGGTCCTAAACTTCTTAGAATAGTAGACCACACACAACTTATAAAATATCGTTTCAATACTTAGAATTGTAGATTATATTTTTGCTCTATATACATATTTACAATTGTTGAAATAATCCAACACGCCTCCTCAAAAAATAATCTACGTCAAAATTATCAGAATCAATCATTCATATATTACTAAAGCAAAGAGATACCTTCCTTGTGTTATCTGGGAAAACAATTTACAAATGGTCCAACATTCGTGCAAGGGATTAGGGAAAACCCAGAAAAACCTAATC
>UCOH01011899.1:0-19126 GCA_900474275.1 Synergus japonicus | reverse complement strand
ATATATATATATTATATAGAGGTATAATATATATATTTAGAGGTAGCATTAATGCAATCATAAATCAAGGAAGAAAGAAAAAGGGACATGATGCGATGGAGCAGAGATTGAGTGACATTCAGATAGTTGCTAGATTTTTCTGTCGCTGGTTCTTCGTTAGAAAATCGAGATGATTCACGAAAACGTTTCACAGGATACGAAAAGTGTAGCTTGAGGGGGTTGCGTTTCCCGGACGTTGACGTAGCCCCCGTGGGGCATTTTTGCGGATAAGGGTGGTCCACTCCCGCGTCTTTTACACTCAACGTAAGAGTCGCAACTCTCACTAGACCAGTCTTTTCTACCTCCGCTCCCCTTCACCCTCAAACTCTCTTTCAACCCTCAAACCCTCTTTCAACCCTCAAACCCGTTTTTCTCTCCACGTCCTCCTTTTCCTCACCCTCGTCTTCAGCCTTCCATTCGCTTTTTATCCCTTCGTCAGATACGAAGAGGTCAGCGTAAGAAGCTGGCATTTCATACAACTACATGTGTGTACCTTGAACTATAAAAGGGCGTGAGCTTGAGTGTGTGGGTCCATCGTAAGAGGTATTTCTGAACTGAGGTTTATCCTCGTTCTCGTTATTGTCCGATCCATCCGAGAGGAAGAAAAATTGGCTAACTCAAAGTGTGATGAAAAGAAATAAATACAAAAATTTAGAGGTATAAAGAAATTTGTTGATATAATAATAAAAAGGAGAGATTGAGAGAGAGAGAAAAAGAGAGAGTTAAGGTAATAGGAAAAAGTCTGTGAAAAAGGACTTAAGGGGTAACGCTCGCTTATTTTTGTATAAAATTGTTTGGACAAGTAAAAAAATAAATCACACTGTTGGTTTTTCAATAAATATAATACTCATTAATCTGTCAAAAGTTTTATGAGAAACTTGTTATTTTTGTAAAACCTGGTGATTTATCACATAGCCACAGATTTAGTGCAGTCAACCTTGACAACATAACATGTTTTTACCATTTATTGCCATATTTCATTACGAAATAATGTTGATAATAAAAGATGAACGATATTTAAACCCTGCCATATATATGGCATTGTCTTCAGCACAGCAAATCAAAGCAGCAATTTAATCATTGAAACTTTGTCATTCACTGTATAAAATGTCAGAAAATTTAAAGTTGCATCTGTTAATTCTTTGCAGCATTTTATGTCAAGGAATTATCGGGACACAATTCGATCAGAATATCAGTAAGTTAAATAAAAGTAATTTTCAATTAAAAGAGTTTTCCATTTACCGGAAATATTCTTTCATATAATTTTCTATACTTTCTACTTAGTTTATTGCTTCTAGGTGAATCATCAAATTATCTCGAACGAAAAAAACGTGTAATTAATCTCGAGCGAGGTGGACGCACACCAACGCCTATTGAGAATGTTCCCTTTATTGTTGAAATAACACAAAATGGACGTCATAAGTGCATAGGTAATATACTGTCGCACTACAGTGTCATCACTGTTGCAACATGTGTCGATCTTCAAGTAACAGCATACCAAGTTCACTCTGGTTCAGGATATATGCGTTATACTACAAATCACACAGTACAATCAAAAGCAACACATTATGGCCTTCCTCCACATGGACAATTCGACGGTATTGCCATAATATCTGTTGATCCTCCTTTCGTGTTTGGTCCAAAAACTGGATTCGCACATTTGTACAGAGGACCTTTGACACCTGGTACAAAGGGTACTGTTAGTGGTTGGGGATGTTACTACCGAAGAATGTAGGCTATTAATAAAATTATTTATGTGCATAAAAACTTGTATAAATTTCTTATGATAGAATTGTATAATATTCTTTATGATTCCAGACCAACAGTGAACTGGGAACGAAGATTAAGATCATTCACTTTACCTATAATGAACAACGAAGAGTGTGAAAACAGCTATCCAGGTCACTTTGGTATTTCACACAAACATATTTGCACTTATCATGAAGAAAAGCTCTGTGCCCAGAGTGATATAGGTGCTCCTTTAGTTGTTAACAACATGCTGGCTGGGATTCACGTTTGGAAAGGAGAATTCATGAATATGAAGAATCCTGATGTTTACTTAGACCTACAACATTCCGACTACCCTGCATGGATCAGGACAAACACGCTCTTAATCTAAATTAAGCCGATATTAACTTGTTGTACAAAATTTTTCCTTTACTTGCTGTAACTGATAATAGTCGCTATCAGTGATTGCTGTAGATAAATATACGAAATAAACAATGTTTTACCGGAACCTGTGGAATAATTTATTAATGTAATCTATTTGTACTTCAATAAAATGAGTTTAACTCAGCAAATACTGTTAGCATAGAAAAGACGAATAATATTCAAAATATTACATTGTTATATCACCTTTAGAGAATGGTAGAAAAAATATACTTCCATATGTTAATTCTTTGTTTCACCCTGTGTCTCGGAATTATCGGGACTTTATCAGACGATAATATCGGTAAGTAAAAGGAAATCTACTGTTTGAATGAATGAATCTTATGGTAATTATACAGGTTTTATCAAATAATTTCAGAAGTACGTAAGAAACGTGTAGTTAACAATGAGCCGGGTGGGAATCGTCCAGTTCCGATTACAGATGTTCCCTACCTTGTAAATATTAAAGAAAATATTCGTAGCCAATGCGCAGGTGTTATACTGTCTCATTACACCGTCCTCACTGCTGCGAGTTGTATTAAACAAAATATATCGGACTATAAAATTCTCTCAGGTTCAGGATATACACATAATAGTCGAAAACACACCATACAACATAAAGCAACATATTTTGGCAATCATCCATCTGGACCTATCGACGGCATTGCCTTGTTAACTATTGATCCACCTTTTAACCTTACCCGAAAAACTAGACACATAGAATTGTACAGAGGACCTGTGGGGGCTGGTACAGTGTGTACTGTTACTGGTTGGGGATGCCACTACCCATTATTGTAAGTTTCGTTTTTTTTTCGTTTCTATTTGTTCATTTCTATTTTTTCGTTTATATTTGTCCGTTTATATTTGTTCGTTTTTATTTGTTCGTTTCAATTTGTTCTGTCTGATCATGTTTTAAGATCTAGATGTCCACTGCTGATCGAAAAATTTGCTTACTCCCTTATTTCAGACCATCAACGAATATGGAACGAAGAATTCGATCAATGACTTTACCATTAATGAGGCATGAAGAATGTGTCCATGCCTACGCGGGTAACTTTAACATTACATATAAACATATGTGTACTTATGATGAACGAAAACTCTGTGCGCATTCTGATGCTGGCGCTCCTTTGGTGATTAACAATGCACTAGCTGGGATTCACGTTTGGAAAGGACAACTTCATACCATGAAAAATCCTGATGTTTATATCAACTTGCAGCTTCCCGATTACGAAGCATGGATCAGAGCAAACACTATCTTAATGTGAATCTATAAAAGTTTACTGATTCTTGGCGAATACTCACTAGTTCAAATATGTTTATAGGTAAAATTGCTTGAAGATTAGCTCTATTAATTTTTCGCTGAATTTTTGTTACCACTGAAAAACCAATTACTTGCGGTTTCATAAAATTCATTGATGAGTTGTTAAATTTCATATACGAATCTATGTATATTAAAATACAAAACATTTGTGCAGAAAAGAAATCTGCACTGATAAGAAAACAATAAAAAGTAATGTTTCAAGTTGTGTAAATATGAGAACGGAATGATATCTTGTGTGAAATAAATGTCTAAAAATCCTAAAGAAACAATACTTCTGATTTCAGTTAATATCTTTTCCTTGTTGCATCACCTGATAATGTTTATTATATTTGTAGCTTGACATAGTATAATATTCAAAATGTACAAAAGTTAATATTCATCAAACAATTTCTGACTTTTAACATTTCATCCGTCTCTTATGAAATTTTTTATTGCTACAAGAGCTTTAAAAAAATAAAAATAAGTGTGAATGTAGAGTAAAAAAGCAGCAACTGTAAAAAGAACAGAATTTTATTATCAGAACTGTGTATAATTTCATCAAAATGGCAGAAAAAACCGTGTTGTATCTTTTAATTCTTTGCTGCATTTTATGTAAAGAAATTATCGGAACCTTTTCGGACGAGGATATCAGTAAGTAAAATTATACATACTGTATAAGTAAAGTTCGAACAATTAAAAGAGTAATTTAACAAACACTTACAGATGAATCATCGGATTCTCTTGTGCGCAAGAAACGTGTAATTAATCTCGGACCAAATGGACGCGCTATAACGCGGATTGAAGCTGTTCCCTACATTGTAGACATTAGAGAAAATAATCGAAGCAGTTGCGTAGGTGCTATACTGTCACATTACAGTGTTCTCACTGCTGCAACATGTCTCACCCAGGGTATAAATGATTACACAGTTCAATCTGGTTCAGGATATGTACACAGTAGTGATACACATTTGGTAACATCGAAGTCATTATATTTTGGCAATCGTCCGCAACATGCTTATGACGGTATTGCCTTAATCACTGTTGATCCTCCTTTCGAGTTTGACCATAAAACAGGATTCATAACTTTGCACGAAGGAAATTTATTGCCAGGTACACAAGTTTCTGTTAGTGGCTGGGGATGTCACTCGCCTAGAGTGTAAGTTATTAAGAATATTACAAAGAATTGTAAGCAGTTGTAACTTAGCATGTTCTTTATTCAAATTCTAAAATTAATCTAAAAATGTATGTTCTCCTGATTTTAGACCTTCATCAAACTTAACACGGAGATTACGAACAATCCATTTACCAATAATGAATCATGCAGAGTGTTTGAATACATACCCAGTTGGCATCGGTCTTTCATTTAAACATATCTGCACTTATGATGAACATCAGCTTTGTGCCAAGACTGATATAGGCACTCCTTTAATTGCTAGAAATAAATTAGCTGGAGTTCACGTTTATAAAGGAGATATTGTAAATCGGAGAAATCCTGATGTTTTTATAAGCGTGCAACATCCTGACTACAATGCATGGATCAGGCGAAACACCATCTTAATGTGAATCAGCGGTAAGTGTATCACTGATTGGGAGAAGTAACTAATGGTCATTGAATCTAACGAAAAAGATAATAAATAACGAATTAGATGTTCGAGGCTATTAAATATGTGAAATAGTAATATTTTGTGTCAAATAAAGATGATTTTGATTCAGTTTACTTCTTTATTTTACAATTAGTTTCAGAATATACCAACACTAATTTATCATGTAGCATAAGATTTAGTGTCTTATCATCGATACAAAAGAATGCAAATATTAACTTATAGTGCGTAACTTATGAGAAAACTATTAGTTTAAATAACGCAATTATTTTGTTTTGTTTCATCTTAGTTTACAGGCAGAACAAATAAAGCTTGACTATAAAAGACGAAAAATATACTCAATATCATTCATTAGTTTTCATTATCGTCTTCAGTCCAAGGAAGAATTTTGTCATCTGAATTGCGTAATTTATAGTGTAAACTATGGGAAAAAAGGTATCTTTGCTTCTGCTAATAGTTCTTGATGTTGTGTGTCAAGGAATTATCGCGACTCTATCAGCCGACGTCAGTAAGTATAATGATATCTACAATGTAAAGACTCCTAATAAAGATTTTTTATTAGCTATTAGAAACATTAATGAAAAAAGTTTACGTGGCTTAATCGTAACATAAGCGTGGCATAAGCGTGGTTTAAGCATGGGAAAATTTTATATTTGAGACTTATTAACGGCCGAAACAAGGACCAGGGTGTGCCGGGGTGTATCAGATTGTTCACCAAGTTTTTGGATAAAGAATGGAATTAAGAATGGGAAAAAATTGCCAAGTTCTTTATGAGTTTCAACTCACTGAGACCATTTTGAATAAGAGTGGGATAAGAAAAGGTCAAGATTGCTAAGTTTTATTCGACTTCTATCACACTGAGAACATTTTGAATAAAGCGTGCGTTAAGAATGGGAAAAGATTGCCAAGTTTAATTCGACTTGGAATCATCTGAAACTTTTTTCATTAAGCATAGGGTGAGAATGGCTCAAGATTGCTTAGTTTATTTCGATTTCCAATCTACTGAGACGATTTTCATTACCCGGGGATAATGAAAAATGGCAATCTTGAGCCATTCTTACTCCACACTTATTGAAAATGGACTCAGTTGATTGGTAGTTAGAATAAACTAGGCAATATTGAGCCATTCTTATCCCATGCTTAATGAAAAATGTCTGAAATGATTGCAAGTCGAATTAAACTTGACAATCTTGAGCCATTCTTATCCCTCGCTCAATGAATATTGTCTGAGATGATTGGAACTTGAAAAAAACTTGACAATCTTTTGCCATTCTTATCCCACGCTTAATGAAAATCGTCTCAGTTGATTAGAAGTCCGAATAAACTTGACAATCTTTTCCCATTTTTAATTCCATTTTTAATCCAAAAACCTGGTGAACAATTTGGTACACCCTGATCCTTGTTTCGGCCGTCGATAAGTCTTAAATATAAAATTTTCTTAGCGTGAAAAACGGCCATCCTATGCTTCTTCCACGCTTTTCCTTGTCTTAATCCATTCTTCTGCCTCGCTTTCCCCAGTTTTAACCCATGCTTAACCCATTCTTAAGCCATGCTTAAGCCACGCTTGAGCCACGCAAACTTTTTTCACGTGGGTTGCGAAATGAAATAATGAAAATATGAAAATATAACATGGAATAATTTCTAGGCAAATCATCGGAAGTTCTCGCACGCAAAAAACGTGTAATTAATCTCCAGCAGGGTGGAAACACTCCAACGCTAATTGATAGTGTTCCCTACATTGTAAATATTAAAGAACACAATCGCAGCTTTTGCGTGGGTGCGATACTGTCGCATTACAGTGTCATCACTGCTGCGGGTTGTATTAGGTACGACAAATCGGCATACCTTGTTTATTCCGGTTCAGCACATACGCATCGTAGTGAATTTCACGAAGTAACATCGAAAGAAACATATTTTGGCAATAAACCGCAGCATCTTTTCGACGGCATTGCCTTGATATCTGTTGATCCGCCTTTTGTGTTTAATGCAAAAACATCATTCATAAATCTGCACGTAGGAAATTTATTGCCAGGTACCATCGGATCCGTTAGTGGCTGGGGATGCACATATCCAGATACGTAAGATATTAATAACATATTAAATATACATATATACATTATTTATATTTTAAACCTAAATTTGTATTTTAAATTAAATTTGTCTTTTTGATGATTTCAGAGTTAGCCCAAGTCGGAAACTACGAACAATCACTGTACCAATACTGAACCAAAGAGAGTGTCTAAATAGCTACCCGAGAAATTTAGGGGTTTCAAATAAGCATCTTTGCACTTTTCATGAACACAAACTCTGTGCCCATACTGATACTGGTACTCCTTTAGTTGTCGATAATATGCTGGCAGGAATTTACATTTGGAAAGGAGAATTTAGGGGTATGAAGAATCCTGAAGTTTATGTAAACGTGCTAAATCCTGAATACAGAAGCTGGATCATAGAACATGCTATCTTAATGTAAATCTTTCAAAAGAAGCTTACACCGTCATGAAATCTCATCCACATAATCCATTGATATCTATAATACGATTTTTTACCTACAAATGCTCATCGCCATAATGCCGTACGAAAAATTTATTGTTACTAAAACTGAAAAATCATAAAGAATGAGAAGAAAGATTAGATTATGTACATGTTTTTCAGCGCTTATTTTATAATGTTTAAAATGGAGTTAATCTAATATGAGCTAATAAAATTCTATTATAAAAGCTGATCAATTTTCAAATTTTCCACTGTGTCGTCTTTAACGCGATAATTTCTAAAAACAGAACACCACCAACTTTGTATAAAATGGTAGCAAAAATACTTTTACGTCTGGTCATTCTTTGCGGTGTTTTGTACCAAGGAATTATCGCGACTTTGTCAAAAGATGATGTCCGTAAGTATAATGATATCTGGTCTATAAATAAATATCTGATATAAATTGTATCTGGAATAAGGAATAAAGTATTGAGCAATAAATTGATGAACCACTTTCAGAAGAATCGTCGTCTCTTCTTGCACGCGAAAAACGTGTAATTAATCTCGAGCCGAATGGAAACCGGAATATGCGGATTGAAGAAGCTAATTATATGGTAAATATTAAAGAGGAGAATCATTCCAGGTGTGCAGGTGTGATACTGTCCGTTTACACAGTCATCACTGCTGCTATATGTGTTAGCCTTGCCGTAACGCAATACGAAGTTCAATCTGGTTCAGCATATCCACAATATAGTGTAAATCACGCTGTAACATCGAAAGTAACACATTTTGGTAGTGCTCCTCATGGACATTATGATGGTATTGCCTTGCTAACTGTCAATCCTCCCTTCATCTTTAGTTCAAAAAGGGGAAGCATAGGATTGTACTCAGGACCTTTAGACACAGATACACTGGCTACTGTTAGTGGTTGGGGATGCAAATATTCATTAGTGTAAGTTGTCAATAACAGACATTGAATTGTTAAAACTGTTATAAAATTGATATAATTATTATAAAGTTTTCTAATCAAGGCGTAAAGTCTGTGTTTCATTAGCATTCAAGTGCTATTTATTCTATTTCAGAAACCTTGTAGGAATTCCTCGGAGACTCCGTAAAATCACTATACCAATAATGAACCATGGAGCATGTCAACAAGCCTACCGAAATATTTTTGCATTGTCGAATAAACATATTTGCACTTATGATAGTCAAAAATTCTGTGCCCATACTGATTTAGGTGCTCCTTTAGTTATTCATAATATGCTTGCTGGAATTCACATTTTTAAAGGAGAAGTTCATTACCAACTAAATCCTGACGTTTTTCTTGACTTGCAACTACCCGAATACGGGAATTGGATCAGTGAAAAAACTGTACTAATCTGAATCTACAAAAATTATCTGAATAAAAATAAATATATCAAATAAAAATATAAATTGAAGACAACTACAATGCTTTTTCATTGAACTACCTATTACTGATTGTTTCCCAAGAATTGATATATATATATATATATCTGTTTATTCCATTAATAGTTATAATTGATTCAATAGAAGTTCGAAGTAGAAATTGTTTATTCAATTTTGTATATTAAATTAAATGGAATCTCTTATATTTGTTGACGTACTGGTTAATACAATTTCAAATGTAAATATATATTTTGCTAATTGCCTAACTTCTAAAACATAAATAAATTGTCGATAAAACGCTTGAAGGTGACAATTAAATTATACGATTATAGTTATTGTTCTGATGCTCTAATAAAATTCACCAAAAACAGAACAATCGGGAACAACTGAAATTCAAACCACTGCAGTTGCTACTAAAGTATATGTTTATTATATAGTAATGTTTTTTATATATTTTAATTTACTTTGCATAATTACAATAATACATTACATTTTAAATAATTAATCGTACAAATTACCCGGTATCATCCTTTTTTTCAGTGGAGTATGTACAAATAAGCTGTATTGAATAGATCCTATAGATTGTATCAATTTGGATGTCTTAGCAAATATTCTTAAAGCTACTTATATCAATAAATATTGGCTAATTGTAAGCAACAATAAAATTTCACTAATTCACATTAAGAGAGCATGTCGGTGGATCCATTCTCTGTATCCAGCTGCTTGCAAGTCTATAAAGATTTCTGGATTCATTTGATGACGAAACTCTCCTTTATAAACGAAAATGCCAGCTAGCTTATAATCAATAACTAAGGGAGCACCGATATCACCACGAGCACAGTACTTATTATCATGATAAGTGCAAATATGTTTGTAAGACACTGTAAAATTATGTCGGTAGTCATTTTGACATGTTACATGGTTTATTATTGGTACACTGATTTGGCGTAGTCTTCGCCCGTAGCCAGAAGGTGCTGGACTGAAATAAAATAAAATAGCAGTATAAGGAAGACGTATTCAATAGACGTAGTTTTTACTATAATAATCATTATAATATTGTAATAATCATGTTGCATTTAATATATGTTATTAATAACTCACTGTAATGGGTAGTTGCATCCCCAACCACTAACAGTAGCCTGTGTTCCTGCCGTTATAGGTCCTGTGTACAATTGTATGGTTCCGGTTGTTTGACCAAACGTAAAAGGAGGATCGACAGTTAGCATGGCAATGCCGTCAATATCAAGTTTATTATGTGGATCATTGCCGTAATATGTGGCTAGCGATGTTATCGTGTGAGTTATACTAGTATGTGCATATCCCGAACCAGCGAGAATCGAATATTGCGAATGATCGAATCGAAAGCAGCTCGCAGCAGCGATTACTGAGTAATGCGATAGTATGACACCAGCGCATTTTACTCGATTTTTTTCTTTAATTGTTAACATATAATACAAGTATTGAATCGGCACTGGCCGATGATTACCTGGCTCGTGATTAATTACACGTTTTTCACGTGCAAGAAGAGACAACGATTCTTCTGGAAGTGTTTTATCAATTTAGTTCTCAATACTTTATTCTTTATTCCAAATATCATTCATATCAGATATCTATTTATGTCATATATTTATTTATTCTAGATCAGATATCATTTTACTTACGGATGTCATGGTTTGATAAAGCGATAATTCCTTGGTATAAAACGTCGCAAAGGACTATTAGATGTAAAAGTAGTTTCTGTACCATTTTATACTATAAAGTAGTCGAGGTGATGTTCTGCTTTTCACAATTGCTGCGCTGAAGACGACACAATGGGAAAATTTTATAAGAATTAGTCGTCTTATAATAAAGGTTTACTTGCTCCATGATTTTTAATTTTGATAAAGAGTTAATATTAGTACCTGCAAATATTTTCTCTTAGAAAAAGAAAATATAGACTTTGAAAGAAACAATTCATTTATATTTATTTAATATCTGGTAAAGTACTTAGCAGCATGTAAATTGTGAGAATCATTGTGAAATTTATGATGAGACCGAATTTGTTTAGAATCACGCAGGCTCGACATGTTCCAGACAATGAATGTTAATTCAATATCAAGTCTGCTGATGTTATTTGTCAAAGGATTTTAGACTATTACGTATTTCACTGATTTGCTTTATTTTGGATGCCGTCATTTTAAGCCGATGTTGATATTTAACTTTTCTTTTATTATTCTGTTACATGTTTTTATCCTCTTGCGGAGAGGAAAATTTGAAAGGTTTTTCATATCACTTGTTATCTTTAATTGTTTATCACTGGCTTTACTTACGAAAACAATTATTACGCTAATATAACACTGAGGAATTAAAAGAATGATAATCACAGATTAAATACGGTTAGATTATAAGATACGAAATATTCAAGCAATCTTTCATAATTTAATGTAAAGAATGTCAGAAAAAGTATATTTTCATCTGTACATTTTACATTTTTACTTTGTTGCATTTTGTGTCAAAGAATCATCAAAAATACTGATGTTTTTCAAGATATTTATCATGCGGAATACAATGCATAGATTAGGGAAAATATTCGCTGAATGTGAATTAGCGAAAGTTTAATGTTTCTTGGCGAATACTTGCTAATTGAAACAGCTATGAATATGCTACAATAAATTACTTCGGATTGTGTAGAAAGCATTGAATTTACAATTATACTATCAAAATTGATACAACTCATACAATTTATAAACTCCTCTACTTTATTCATATAAATCGCACTGGCAGAAATATAATACATGTCGTAACACAAAATACTTTAAAACAGGTATAATCTATATATGTCATCTACTTCACAATTTTTTATTTACCATATAGCTTGACACCTTATTATATCTATCATATATTCGCAGATATAAATTTTTCTAAACCACCTATAAAAGACGAACACCAATTAATTTTTTTCATTTAGTATTATTTACTGCAATTTAATATCAAAAATGAAAGACATAGCATATAAGCATCTATTAATTCTTTGTGGACTTTTCTTTCAAGGAATTATCTGTTCTTCATTAGACGAGAATTCCAGTAAGTAAGATATTATCGTTTATATAAATATATCGGTTATATACTGATAGTATTAGTTATTAAAAACTATTATTCCTGGATTAACTGATCAAATTCTTGCAGGGGTATCATCGGATTTTCTCCTGCGCAATAAACGAGTAATTAATCACTTGGTCGGTGGAGATGTTTCTACAAGAATTGAAGATGCTCCCTACATTGTAAATATTAAATCACATGGGCGTAGTATATGCGTTGGTAGTATATTGTCGCATTACTCTGTTATCACTGCTGCTTCTTGTGTTGAGTCTCATGTATCGGCGCTCGAAGTTGAATCTGGTTCAGGATATTCATATCGTTCTAAAGATCACAACGTAACATCGAAATCATCTTTTTACGGCAATCCTCCGAATGGATTTATCAATGGTATTTCCTTGATTACTGTTGATCCTCCTTTCACGTTTGGTCCAAAAACTTACGCAATACAGTTGCACGTTGGAGCTGTACGGGCAGGAACACTGGGTAAAGTTAGTGGTTGGGGATCCTGGCATTTAACAGTGTAAGTTATCAATAATTGAATATATAAAATTAAATGAAACATGCAACTTGTCTTTGATTGTACATCAGGAATCTAAACTTTTCTTTTCTTCATTTTTAGAGCTCCAATGTCAGAGAGACGGAAACTACGATCAATCACTTTACCATTAATAGACCATGAATTATGTACAAATATTTACAGAGGCCACTTTCAAATTTTAAATATACATCTTTGCACTCATGATACACATCAATGTTGTGGGGTTACTGATACTGGCGCTCCTTTAGTTATTAACAATATGTTGGCTGGGATTTTCATTTGGAAAGGAGAGAGAAGCAACAAAATGAATCCCGAGATTTTTATAAGTGTGCAGTATCCTACCTACCAAACATGGATCCATCAAAATGCTCTCTTAATGTGAATCGTTGAAAATTCTCTGATACATTTCAAATTTCTCTGAAATTCTTTGTTTGAAAGAACTGTACACTTTTAACAGAACTGATAAATCAGATAAATGGTTATTTTCATTGTATATTCTTTCAATTTTGTAGAATGGAGTAAATAGATGGAATAAAAATGTATATTCCCATAGCGATTACATAACATACATACCGTGAATTTTAATATTCCATTGTTAGCTATATTGTAAATTCCTGCAAATTGATATGTAATGGATGTATTCAACATGGCGGTAGAAATTGATGTGCAATAAGCACTTGATACCAATGCGCATGCGTTGCACTCGGAATTTGATTGGTTGCTGTTTGCGCGAAGTTTAAATGCTAAAAAATAGGTATTGCTAGCAATTATTGTTATTAATAGTATTAACTGTAATTGCTGTGACTATAGAGAGAGGGAATTTCAAAGAGATGGAGAAAATAAACCAGTCAGAAATTAATTTATTCCTTCCAGTTATGGAAGACGTAGCTTATATTAAATGCGTAATATAAAATTTAGTATATTTGCATATAAAATTTTTATCTATCATACGACTTGTAATCTTTACGAACTCAAGTTCGTAAAGATTACAAGTTGCATTTCATAAAAAATACGTTTATTTGTGCAAAAATTATAAAAATAATACTCAATCCACATTTCAACCAAGGCTAGATAATTTTCGACATTTAGCAAACATTTCAGTAAATAAGCTTCTATTATAAGTGACAATCGACTCATCAAAATCATCCGTCTGATATTCCTTTGTACAAATTAAAAGAAGTACAATATCAGCATCTGAACCATGAAATATAGTGTAACAATGAAAGAAAAAATGTACATACATCTATTAATCCTATGTGGAATTTTCTGTCGAGAAATTCTCGGCACTTTATCTGCAGGCGAGTCATCGGATCTTCTCGTCCGCAAAAAACGTGTAATTAGTCACGAGCAGGGTGCAGATGTTGCTATAAGCATTAGGAGTGTCCCGTACCTTGTTTCTATTCAAACAGAAACTGAAACTACTCATTGCGCAGGTGCTGTTCTGTCGCATTATTCTATAATTACTGCTGCTAGCTGTTTTGATAAAAAGTTAACACACTACCGAATTCTGTCTGGTTCATCATATGCACATCGTAGTACTGTACATCAAATAACATCGGGAGATTCATATTTCGGCAATGCTCCTCATGGACCTTATGATGGAATTATTTTGCTGACTGTTGATCCACCTTTTAATTATACTCAATCAACTCACAACATACCTTTACACCATGGGCCGCCTTTACCCACAGGTACACCGTGTACTGTTTCTGGATGGGGAAACAGACATCCGGTATTGTAAGTTATCATTTTATCAAGAATAACTATCAAGTAAATTAAATATGACTAGGAAACAATTGTTTTTAATACATGGATTGGATACATGCATCACTTATTAAAAAATTTGTCCTTTTTTAATTTCAGACCACCAATGACTATCTCACGGAGACTACGAACAATAATTGTTCCAATAATGGACCATGGAGAGTGTCACAATATCTACCGAAATATTTCTCCAATTACGAATAAACATATTTGCACGTACGCTCCACTAAAAGGATGTGGCGTTAAAGATGTCGGTACTCCTTTGGTTTTTAATGGACAGCTGGTTGGGATTTACTCATGGAAAGGACTAGTTAAAAATCAGAGAAATCCTGATGTTTATATAAACGTACAACTACCTGAGTACCAGGAATGGATCAGGCAGAATGCTATTTTAATGTAAATCTGCGGGCCTTAACATATATTAGATATTTTTCGCTCTGTACACATTTATAGGAAATATGCATAACTTAATAATTTCGGTTCAACAATATAGAATACTTTCTTCTTGTATAACATTCAGAACATATTATGTGTCATAAGCCATAAAATGACTAATAATAAACCTATATAACAACATTTTTATTGTTTTCCTTATTGTTTATAAGTTTATGGTCACAGTTTCTATATGTATATCCTCCACTGTGCATGTTACAATAAAATTGCAATACCTCTGTGCCAGCTCTATAAAATGTGTGTGTTCACGATTTGATATCAACAGTTAAAGTTATCAAACTATTCACTATAACTGAGGTAAGGGTATTTTTATCTATGTATATATGTCATAAGGAATAACTTCCCTGTCAGAGTGGAAACTTATTGCTTTGGAATAAAATTGTTTGCTTTACCTTACGAAATAATTTCCTGCTGTAAAAGCTTCAACAATATGTTAATCATAAAGCAAATAAAGTACACATGACTATAACAGACGATCGTTTGCTTTTGTGTAGTTTTCAGTATAGCAACAGAGTAAAGCAACATTTCATCTGAATTGGGAAATTTAGTGCATGAAATGGCAGTAAAAATATATTTTCATATGTTAGTTCTTTGCATCACTATTTGGCAAGGAATTACCGAGACTTTATCGGAAGATGATATTAGTAAGTATTATTATGATTATGATATTCGCTATATTAATGTATCTATAGGTCATTGTCACATAACTTAAGTTTTCAAACTGAAATCAATTGTGTTTTTAACAAACTTTGCGACAACGACCCATCTATAGAATAAAGCTGATTGATGTCCAGAGATGTATTTATCAAATCCTTGCAGGGAAATCATCGGATGTTCTCATTCGAGAAAAACGTGTAATTTATCACGAGGAAGATGGAGGCAGTTCAACGAAGATTGAAGAGCTTCCCTACCTTGTAAATATTAGACAACATGGAAAAAACAACTGCGTAGGTACTATACTGTCGCATTATTCTGTCCTCACTGCTGCTACTTGTGTTACATTTCATTTATCGGCGTACCAAGTTGAATCTGGTTCAGGATATTCACATCGTAGTAAGAATCATACCGTAACATCTAAATCAGCATATTTCGGTTATTCTCCGCATGGACATTACGATGGTATTGCCTTGCTTTCTATTGATCTTCCTTTCGTGTTTGGTCCAACAACTAGAGCAATAACTTTGCACGAAGAACATTTATCGGAAGGTACACCGGCTACCGTTAGTGGATGGGGAGTCTGGCATCCAGTAGCGTAAGTTATCAATAATATATATGAAATACACATAACTTTTAAGAATATACTTTAAAATATACTTTAACTTGTAATTCATGTGTTTAAATTTTTGTGACTTTCCTATTTCAGAAATATAAGAGGAATAAAACGAAAACTTCGATCAATGACGATACCGATTATGGACACTAGAGTATGTCAGCGTATTTATCGGGGACACTTTCAAATTACAAATAAACATATTTGTACTTATTCTGCACAAAAATCCTGTGCGCAAACTGATGAAGGTGCTCCTTTAGTTGTGAACAATCAGCTGGTTGGGGTTTATGTTTGGAAAGGAGAAGTTACAGGAGTAACTAATCCTGATGTTTTTGTAAACATCCAGAACTTCGATTACAGACAGTGGATCATACGTAATACTATCTTAATGTGAATTATTACTGAGGACGATGTTTATTGTATTTTTATGATATTTCTTTTATCGGTATCATAAAGAGTCTAACAATTGTGTAAAATATAATAAAAGTTATCATTTATTGTTTAAAACGTTTATTACAACGGAGACTATAAAAGACGACCGTACTATAATCATTTGAATTGTGATAGTTAGTGCAAAAAATGCAAGGAAAATTAGTTGTACACCTGTTTATTCTTGGTGGAATTTTTTCTCAAGGAATTATTGGGACATCAGCAGATCAAGAAATAGGTAAGTAAACTATAAACGCAATTCGTAGAAGGATTTACAACAGCACTTATCGTATATTTGAAAAACGATTAAGATGTAAATTCCTAAAAATATTTTCAGGAAAATCATCCGATTTTCTCGTACGCAATAAACGTGTAATTAATCACGCACCGGGTAGAGATGTTTTCACGCTGATGGAAGAGGCTCCGTACCTTGTACAAATTAGACAACTTGGTCGTTCTCATTGCGTAGGTGCGATACTGTCACATTACAGTGTCATAACTGCTGGTAGCTGTGTTACACACAATTTAGAGGCATACGAAATTCTCTCTGGTTCAGCATATGTACATCACAGTATAACTCACAGTCTAACATCGAAAGACACATTTCATGGCAATAATCCGCATGATTTTCTGGACGGTGCTATTGCCTTAGTCACTGTTGATCCTCCTTTCAATTTTACTGCAAAAGTTAAAGCTCTACCTTTGTACGAAGGACCTATGCCGACTGGTATAATGTGTACTATTAGTGGTTGGGGATATTGTCAACCACATGTGTAAGTTTTTCAAAATATTTAAATATTTAAATATTTTATGTTTGATTAAAATGTATTGTTATTTTACAATATTACAATTCCATCGTCATGGATTTATAATCTAAAAGTTTTTCTTCTAACGATTTCAGGCTTCCGATGGGAAAGACTAGAAGACTACGAACAATCGCTATACAAACAATGGACCTTGCAGAATGTGCCCGTATCTACAATGATTACTATAATATTACAGATAAAAATATTTGCACTTATGATCCATATAAATCGTGTGCACAAACTGATCTTGGAACCCCTTTAGTTATTGAAGCGAAGCTCGCTGGGATTCATGTTTGGAAAGGACAGCAAAAAGAGATTAAAAATCCTGATGTTTTTATTAACACGCAAAGACCAGACTACCTTCAATGGATCAGACAACATGCTATCTTAATGTAAATAGTTCACTGATTATACTTCTGATGAAATATACAACTGATAAAACCATCTACCTTATCTACAATCCACATAATTTATTTTGAGGAAAGGTATATAACTTTCCTCAAAATAAATTATGTGGATATCATATCATATCAAAATCATAACATATTATATCATATCATATCATATCATATGTATCAATATTAGTATGCTATCGATATGATGCCATGCTGAATTGGAACATCAACATTAACACTGTACTATGTGCGTATAGTATTCGAAGTTAGAAATTTTATCAAATAAAGATATGTATTCATGAATAAATTACTTTTTATTATATAATAAAGAAACAATGTATGATTTTAATCATAAATAAGAGATATTATCGGATCTAGACAGGATATTCACCAGGTTTCATAACGTGAAACGTTGAGATTACACCTTGTGAGGTCCTTGCTGGTTTTTCAGATCGTGAAAGAGTAAGCCAGTAAGTCAATAAGTCAGAAAGTCACTGTTTGTCAGGTGCATTTAAAATTTTTATGGTTCATAAAATTGCAAATGATAATTTCGAAACATTATTAGATACAATATATTACAATCAGTAAGGGAGATAGGGGGGTTATTTAGTGCAAAAATTACAGGAAAATCATATTTGTATGTACTAATTGTTTGTGGCTTTTTGTGTCAAGGAATTATCGCGAGTTTATCAGCCAGTGATATCAATAAATAAAATGACATCTGTTAAAGAAATTTACCAGGGATGAACGTATTTTTAAAAGAAATTTACCTGAGATAAAGATAATTTTAAAAGAAATGTACCTGTGTTAAACTTTATTGAGAGATTAATTTGTAAAATAATTGCAGAGAATTCATCAGACTTTCTTGTACATTGTAAATATTAGACTTAGGGCCGATTCTACCAAATGTGATTAAATTATAATCCTTGATTAACTTCAGTTAATCAATACTTTGCGTACGCAAATCAAGGATTAAATCAAGGATTAAAATTTAATCACAGTTGGTGGAACCGGCCCTTAGAGGTCGAATGTATTGTGTAGGTGCTGTACTGTCACAATTCATTGCTATTACTGCAGCTGGATGTCTTTCGTATAACTTGATATCAATCCTTGTTCAGGATTTGATCGTTCTGAGGAGAGGGGAATAGAACGAAGTCCGAGAGGGGTGAGAAAGGAAAATACGGGGGGGGGTAAGAAGTATCTTTTTAGTAAAGACTCGCCATGTTTAATCGAAATAACAAAACTATTTATTGAAATAGAACAGGACTGTAGTACAACGATGAAGATGCCAGCGGTATGCGTCGTCGAACAATACTAACAGTGAGGACTAAAGATATTTTATACTAATTTGAGGTTGGAGCAGGTAGCGAGGAGTCCCCAAGGATTTTAGGTAGTACACAAACGGAAAAGTGTAAGGGGGGGG
>UCOH01011898.1:0-13764 GCA_900474275.1 Synergus japonicus | reverse complement strand
CTCCCACATTGGGCATTAATCTGGAGATTTTCCCTCCACTTTCGATGGCCTTATTTATGGCTTTTACTATGTGGTGACGGAAGCTTAGTTTCCTGTCCAAGTCCACTCCGAGGTGAGTGAGTTGGTTTTTCCACTTCACTTCCGTACCCTCCAGTTTTATTATAGGGGTCCTGAAGGATCTCCTGTCTGTGACCAACACTGCTTCTGTCTTGTGAATGGCCATTTGAAGGCCTCTCCCGTCCAACCAGCGCTTGGCTCTCCTCAGGCTCTCGTTGACCCTCAGCTCCAGGATATCGACGTTATCCGCTTCGCAAACGATAAGGGTATCGTCTGCAAATCCCACCAGTTCCGTTCCTTCGGGCAGATCCATTTCCAGGAAGTCATCGTACGTGACATTCCATATGACGGGACCTACTCTTGAGCCCTGTGGTGCACCGCATGTCATTTCCTCCTTGATTATCCAAGAATCTCCTTCGTAGACCACCCATCTATTGCTCAGGTAGTTGTCGAGCATACGAATTAGGTATGCTGGGACCCTTTTATTTTTTAGCGCTTCAATGCAGTTTTCCCAGCGTACTGAATTGAATGCGTTGCGTATGTCTATAGAGACGAGAGCGCAAAACCCCTTTTTCTTGAGTCTCCCGGTCTTGTCCCTTGCCTTCTTTGCCATGTCAACGACTTTCTGGATCGCATCGACAGTCGAGTGTCCTTTCCGGAAACCAAACTGTTTCTTGGACAAGCTGTATTCCCCGGTCATATGACTATCCAGTCTTTGGAGGATCAGCCCTTCCAGGAGTTTCCCCATCGAATCCAGGAGACATATTGGCCTGTACGATGATGTCTCGTTCAGCGGTTTATCTCCCTTCCTTAGAAGGACCAGCCTCTGCTTCTTCCAGTCGCTGGAGAACATTCCTTCCTGTAGGCAGGCGTTAAACATTCCAAGTAGCATTTCTGGGTACACCTCGATTATCTTTCGCAAGATTTCGTTCGGTATCCCGTCCAGCCCTGGTGCTTTGCCTGGCTTCATTTTACGTCCCGCCGAGTTGAGTTCTTCGGGAGTAAAGAGGTCTTCCTCCCTTACTACCACGTCCCTCCATGCCTTTCTTGTCCATGCTCCTTCCCGTGTAAAAAGCGCCCTTATGATTTCTCTGACCCACTGTGCGTTGTTCAGTCCTGGGGTTTTTTGTTTAGGTACCAACTTCTTGGTAACTATTTTATACGCCAAGCCCCATGTGTCTTTCTCAACCTCAGCAATCAGGTTCTTCCAGCATTTCGACTGACTTTTTTTCATTGCCTTCAGGAATGCTTTCTTGGCCTTTTTCCATGCGATCTTAAGGGATCTATTTCCCCTGGAATCATCAGCATAAGAAATACATCTGTGATCCATGTCTCCATTACTTTTCCAATCAAGAAAAATTGTCCAATCATGAAGAAAGTTATAAAAAAAAATGAATAATTGTAGAATCAAGTTACCGGCATCCGAACAAAAGTTTGTTGAATTTAAGAATTTTTAAAATAAAGAAAAGGTACCGTTTGTTGTTTATGCCGACAGTGAGGGTTTGCTGATTCCTGCAGAACAATCTGAAGATGTAAGGAACAGCAACACTGAAGTATTTCAAAATCATAAGATACATAGTATAGGCATAGACAACATACATAGTACGTTAAATGTAGTTATGATGATTCTCTTTCCGAGTATAAAGCATGTCCTGAAGAGGAAATCGATCCTCCCAAGTGGTTTGCTGAGGAGTTGCGACAATTAGCTGAAAAAGTTAATAATATATTAAAAAATCCTCTACCAATGGAAGTTTTGACTCCTCAGCAAAAGGCAGCCTTTAGAGTCAGTACAACTTGTCACATTTGTGAACTGGCAATAACACCTGAAGATAATAAAGTGCGAGATCATTGTCATCTGACTGGAAAATATCGCGGACCTGCTCATGAGAAACGTAACATGAACTATCAAGATTGTCGAACGATACCCGTTGTCTTCCATAATTATGCAATTTCCACTCAATTCGAAGGTCATATCCAACTCATACCCTTAAATAAAGAGAAATATATCTCATTTACAAAACATGTAAAGGATAGTGAGGTCAAATTTAGATTTATTGATTCGTTCAGGTTTATGGCTTCATCATTAGAAAAATTAGCATCATACCTAGATGAAGTACAAAGTACTATAATCTGTTTGCTCCAATTTTTCTGATGCAAAAATGCAATTGTTCATACGTAAAGGTGTTTTTCCTTATGAGTATTTTGACTTTAAGAAAAACTCAAAGAGACTCAGTTACCACCGATAGCGAAATTTTACAGTACTTTGAATGATTCTACGGTTTAGAGTGAAGATTATGAGCATGCGCAACGGGTATGGTTGGAATTAAACTGTCAAAATCTTGGTGATTACGTGTTCTTATACATGAAAACTGATATATTGCTGCTTGCGGATATCTTTGAAAATTTTAGAAGTCAGTGTGTATGGTCTCGACCCAGCACATTATTATACAACTCCTGGTTTGACTTGGAATGCGATGTTGAAGTATGCTAGAATAAACCTAGAACTCCTCACTGACATTGATAAACTCATGTTTGTTGAGCAGGGCATTAGAGGTGGTGTGAGTCAATGCTCTAATCGCTATGCCAAAGCAAACAATTCATACATGGAAAATTACAATGAAAATGAGGAGACAAGTTATCTAATATACTTGGATGCAAATAACCTTTACGGTTGGGGTATGGTCCAAGCGCTACCACACTGTAAAAAGTTTCGATGAAAATTCCCACATAAATCATAGGAAATAAAAATACCAGTAATAATTGATGGAAATTTACCAAAATTGTGTAAAATTCCGTTGTAGGAATAGAATTTTACTTTATTTCTGCATGTAAAATTCCAGCGACGGCACCTGGATTTTTACATTGTTCTTGTAATATTACACTTCTAAATCCCTTTCCATTTCAGTGTTCTCATATCGAGACCAAATTTCCACAGCCGGGCTATTTTTGACGAAAACTTGGTGGCTGTGGAACTTAGGAAGACTGAGGTTTTAATGAATAAACCAATCTATGTAGGACTTTGTGTGCTGGATGTTTCCAAAAGCTTGATGTTTGATTTTCACTGTGATTACATGATTAAAAAATATGGTAAGAACTTTAAACTATTATATACCGACACTAACAGTTTCAACTACAATGTCAAATGTAATAACATTTACGAAGATATAAAAGAAGACATCCACAAATTTGACACCTCAGATTTTCCTTTGAATAATGTATATGGAATGCCGCAAGCCAACAAAAAGATTTTAGGCTTGATGAAAGATGAATGCAGTGAACAGATAATAACTGAGTTTGTTGGTTTGCGAAGCAAAATGTACAGTGTTCGCGTTAATGGCCAAGATGTTATTAAGAAAGCCAAAGGTGTTAAAGCAGGTGTGGTAAAGAAAAATATAACATTTAACGATTATACTGAATGTTTGCATACATTTTCCATTCAGACGAGAACACAGTATACTATTAGATCTCGACTTCACAAAGTTGAAACTGTTAAACAGTTAAAGGTCGCCTTAAGCCCATTCGATGACAAGCGTTACTTATTACCAGGAAGTACAGATACCCTAGCGTGGGGTCATTATCAAATTACAAATGATGATGACAATGTTGATTTGTAAATAGTAGTTTTAAGTCGATGTATATATTATTGAAGGGAATTTATAAATATTTTAAATAGTAATTTTTAAATGTATTGTAGGAAATTCATAAACATTATAAAATAAAATGAGATTGATTTGAAGTATCATTTTTTTTTTTTATTTAATACAACCTTTCATATTATTTAAGTTTTAACATTAGTTTAACTATACTCTAACATTACTTTAACGTTAACTTAACAATACTTTAACTATACTTTAACATTAATTTAACTTTAACTTAACTATACTTTATCATTACTTTAACGTTAACTTAACTATATTTTAACTATACTTTAACATTACTTTAATGTTAACTTAATTAAAGATCTGAGTTTTCTATCCAACTATTGTGTGAACTGTCAAAACCTAGCCATTTGACATAAATTTTATTTCCACGTCTCTTCAGGACCTTCTCTACAAGATAAATGTCTGGATATTTAACTTTTAAAAGTTCCTGTTGATAAAATCCTCCAGCTACCGGTTGATCCTGATAATCTTTCAGCTTGTATGTCACTGGTTTGATAGGTATCACTTGGTTAACAGTAAATATTTCGGTTGTCCAATTTGGTGTATATCCTTTCTCAAAGACGTTCTTATACTTGCTGATTCGAACTTTGTCACAAACTTGGAACTTTGTTTTTCTTGAAAAAATTTTTCTTTGTTTGAAGAAACGTTGCAAAAGTTCCTCTTCATCTTTATGTCCAACATTTACTGGTTTCATACAAATAGTTCGATGTTTTTTATTATTGTATTTGGAAAGGAGAGTCGGTAAGATGTTTATCCATTTATAATCGCCTTGCAAATTGAATTGCGGCCACATTAAATTCTTGAGCGTGCGATTGAATCGTTCAACAATTGATGCTTTTAGATTACTGTAAGTTGAGTATAATTTTATTTTATTAATTTTTTTACTGCTGCATCAGCGTTTTAAATTGTGAGTTGTAAAATTCTTTGCCTTGATCAGAATGTAAATTTTTTGGAACTCGTCCCTGTACAAGAATGGATTTCATAGCTTGAGTAACATCTTCTCCACTTTTACTCTTGGTAGGAATAGCCCAGGCATACTTCGAAAATATATCAATCACTGTAAGCAAGTATTTGAAACCCTTATTCTCTCGAAAATATGGAATTATTTCAACTAAATCAGCTTGCCAGGTGTCATCTATACCACGCATTATCACATGACGACGTGGATAGTTTTTTCTTGCTGGTTTATGCAACTCTGTGACTACTATCACTTTCTTTGCGTCCATATTCAAGTTCATTCAATCGAGCGTATTATTATCAATAAGCTCTGCATTGTAAACTGATAACTCTTGTTGTTTAGTATCAATTTGAAGATTATTAATTTTCTCGTTGATTGATTCTTTAAGAATTCGTATCAAAATATTAATATTATCAATTTCATTACGCATAGATGTCGTAATTTGATAAAGAGTACGTATCTCGCTCCGAACAATACGTTGTACAAGTCTTAAATTAACTGCGTATTGTCGTATTCCCCGGCTCTGAAACAGCCTATTGTCTAATTATTCATGACCGAATAGTTCAATACATGCCCATTAGTGGCGCTGTAAAGAAACTAATATGAGATGGGGGGGGGGGTAATATTGAAATGGTTTGGAGGGTATATAAAGGCTGAATCGAACCAGAAAAATCATTTTGACTGCAATGCTGGAGATATACCCTACGAAGAAGTCAGAAACATACTTAAAGAAATATTAGCCGGTGCTCGTAAAATTTATGTTAAAGGTCTACAAAATAAAAAATGTCTTGAAAATTTTTTAATCAATATCCAAGATTTTGATGAATTTAACTGCCCTTCATTGCAGAAAATGAACAAGGGATCTGCAAATTCATGTATTCATCACACTTTTCATACGAGCTATTGTGCAGTACAAAATGTGATGGCCCTCAAAACTTGGATTCTAAGTACTATGCATAAGCCTTATCCAAATAGTGTAGATGAAGTAGATACTAACGATACTTTAAAAGAATTTTATAATAATTTAGACTCTATTTTGTAAAAATTAGTTTAAGCTTTTATGAATAAATGTTATTTTAGCTGAATAAATATGAGCATTTTCTATGTAAAATACCTATCCTATTAAATTAAGACCACATTCTATTTTAAATTTTAAGTTAGTTGAAAGTCACTCTTTTAGGGAAGCGCTATATTCATTTTCTTTACGCATGCGCAGATTTTTTAGTTAGTTCCAAGTTGCTTTTTTAGGGAGCGCCACATTCATTTTCTTTACGCATGCGCAAAATTTTAGGTTTTGGTGGGAGGAACTTGAGGTCGAGTTCGTGGGGAATTTGCCTTTAAAAGCAGGTCTCCGGAGCAATTTCTTCATTTACGCAACTTCGAAGCCTGCGAAAGCATCATCAGCATCTTTAACACTTCAGCAGAATCGTCTTGCAGAAGGGTAAAATGGACCTAATGCAACTCAAGTTGGTTGGTCGATTGGAGAGATTCCTGCCCATGAAGCCGATGTCTACGTTGACTCTGAATCAGACGTATGATGTGACGAACATCTGCAGAATCTAGACGAAATATGGTGCCAGGATCATAGCACAAGTGGAGGAGAGTTTCATCGTAATTTTACCAGGAAAACTCTTGAAGGTTTTCGATGCAGATACTACGATGTTGGAGAAGATGCCAGAAGTCGCCGTCTCGAAGAAGCTGCGAATGAAGTACCTAGGAGGAGCTTATAATAATGTAGAGTTCAATTATGTGTAAAAATAGTAACAGTTGTACTATAAATTAAGAAATTTATAAAATAAATGTGTTGAAACAAATAGAATTCGTATTTATTTAAATTTAAAATAAATTTACCTTTATAAGGATTAAGTATTAGTAGTTTCACGATCCTCCTTTTTCTTCTTCTCATCAGCACTCTCAACCTTTTACTTCTTTGGATCCTCATCCAGCTTTTGATCATCAACTTTCCTCTTCTTTTTCATAACAATCATCTTTAGTCTCGTCTTTTTTCGTATAGTTGGATCGAATAATGGTGATTCCAAAACTTCGATTTTACGCGCCATTGTCTTTCGCCTGTAACCACCGAATGATTTTGAAGTTGATGATCTTAAAACCTCTTTTATGGGAGAATTTGGTGAGGCATTCTCCTTGTATAACTCTGGCTCATAATTATCATCTGATGCTGGTGTGTATGTATAAGTGAAAAATGCTGTTGCTAATTTTACATTGTTCTCAGGTGTGTAGTTTATTTCAGCTCTGTAGGATTTTTTAGCATGAGTGTAAGTTCGGAAGGTGATCGTTGTATATTTCCTCCTAAATTCAGTAGAGTTAGACTTGAGTGATAGATCAAGCGGAGTGACCTGTAAAAGAAAATTATACGTATAAAAATCAAAACATCAAGTTTAACCTCACACTGAGAAAGGATATTTTTTTCTTATTATTTATTTATAATTATATATTATATATTTTGAGTTGGCATGTAACACTGAGTCAAGCTGTTGACCCGACGACTCAAAACTTAAAACTATACTAGGATAACTTTACACTGTAGAAGATCGACACCCTTCGTTGTTTAACTCAAGAGTCGGTCTTCTATGGGCCATGCTGTTTTTATGCTGATCCTGGATTTTGAAAAGACTCGAGAGTTCGGTGTTAGTGCACATGGATACTCTGCAGATAATATTACTAATTAATTAAAGTAATTTTGAGTAAATCACAGAGTCCCCACTACATGCACTGCAGACCCCACTTTTTGCAGCTGCGCATGCGTAGAACAATGTGCAGAAATTATAACGCATACTAGGTGAACTACCAAGCCACTATGCCGATAAGGTAGGTCACACACATACTAAATGAGTTTAAACCTATGGTATAAATCTGCATTACCGACTGAAGGCTCATCATTATCTTGGTAGAAATTTGCATTATCGACTGGGGTTGGTAATGGCCAGGGGTAATTTTGCATAGAGGGTACAAATCTGCATTACCGACAGAGGGTATCACTTTTGTAGAAATCTATATTACCGACTGGGGTTGGTACCGGTCGGGCGTAATTTAACATGCAATAGAACCTTGCTTGACGGATAAGTGGCCCCGTATCGGCCTTGTATAGCTACTAATTATAATTTAAATATTATAAAATTTAATTAATTCATTAATCATTAATTGAAAAAAGAATAAACCACATTTTCTTTGTATATACCTTATTTGTCACATAGAATTCATCCATCCTAAAGATACACAAATAACTGTAGTTTATTTTAAATGAAAGAACCTTATTCATGTCCAGCACTGTACGGCACGTGTCAAAGATCCATTTCAGAGATAATCCAAACCCTAGCCGACTCCAACCTGACTCATAAGTCACTTCATCCATTCATAGAGAATTCTTTAAGGTGTTTAACGATTTTTGCTATGAAGTACGTGTAATTTACAATATCCTTATATTATTTCGCAAATTTTTATTTGTATTTATTTTTTATTTATTTAATTTTATTTAATTTTTTATTTAATTTTTCTGAAATTTTCTAAAATTACGTATTTCGAATATGTATACTCTCTCACTCCCATGGTTTTGCGCAAAAATCGCAACGCATTCCGGATCCATGGGACTCCACCGTCACTCCCCCCATGACGGCAGAAAACGTCGACGTAAAGCAGAAACTCATGAGAGTGAAAGAGATAAACAGATCTGTCAATCTCTGTCATTCTCATGAGTGAAGGAAAGTAGATCAACGCTGCGCTGCCCCAGGGTTTTTCTTAGAATTTACTAATCAAAAAAATGACAACGTTGGGCGAGAATGCTCGGTAATATGTTCGGTTATATTCTCGTTCTCGTTACTGTTACCGAAGTAATATGTCCCCTTTGAACTCTAGTTTCGAAAGCAGCGTTTGTTGAGAAATTTAGATTGAGAAATCGAGCATTTTAAGCATAAAAATTTGTAAACATGGAAATGGTTAATGCGGAGAAGATTGAGGAGAACAAGGAAGAGGTCAAAAGATTTCATAGACCAAGTTATCGTGGGCGAAGACCATGTTTTAAGAAACTGTACCAAGCACTGACAGAATTTCAAAGAAGTTTATGGTTAAGGCTGAGTAAGTAGACTGTATTTTCACCTTCATTCTATTTTTACCTAAAGCTAATTTGTTTCGGCTAGGGTTAAGCTCTAGTTCCTTCTATGCGAAACTTTTCCATTTTATCTAAATAAATTAGTATTCTGCCCTCAGGTAAGCCCATGTTCTTAAATATAGCTCTAATAAGGGGCGCATGAATATGCTTAAAATTCTACTTTTCATAAAATTTACTTTACATTCTAAGCCGATTTTTCGAGTCAGGGACATTTTGTCACACGGACCCTGACCAGGCTAATACAAATATCCAGGAATGAACTAGCAATTTGTAAGAGGGTAAACCCACGGGTGTGAAACGCAATGCAATTTCAGAGCATAATACTAAGTTGATCTTTGATCAACTGTGAAAATGGTTTTTCAATTGATCTCGGCAGTTTGGGGTGGCAATCTTGGCGGAAAATTTAAATTGCTAGATATTTTTTGATATTTATTTCTCAATCAAAATAATTAAATTTAAAGAAAAAAAATGTTGAATAAATTCGTAATTCATTTAAAACGCACTTATAGTGATTTTTTTATTATTTTGTAATTGCACTTTAAATGCAGTATAAGTGTGTTTTGAATGAATTTATTGAACAATTTTTTTCTTGAAATTCAATTATTTTGATTGAGAAATAAAGAAGTTAATTGACAACAATTAATTAATTATTATTAGTAATTATTTTAAAATAATAACACGTTTTTAAACTCTAAAATAATTTATTATCGAACTCATAACAATATTTAATATTCAGATATACGTAACTCGTAACGAAAATTTATATTAGGCAATAATTGCAATAACTATTCAATATTTTTAATTTTGCAACAACGATCTTTGAAAACTAATCAATCAAATTGAAAGTTTGATACATTTTAATATCACGCTGAAGAAGAGATTTTTCTCCATTCATAAAAAACAGAATAATTAAATAATAATAGAATAATTAAACTAAATCAGTCAACATTTAATTTCATTAATTTACGTCAAAATTTAAAGTCATTTAACGTAAATCAGTCAACTATTATGCGTATAAAAAGTGAACGTACGTCACGAAAAGAGTAATTGAAAAAGTTTATTGAATCTCAAAGTAGAAAATACTGTAGAAAAGTCAATAAATTCTATAACATTATACAGAAAATTAAAGTTGTAATTGAACCCTTGAACCCATTTTTTAGACATAATTAATAAGAATTTATTAATTTTTTTTGACACAGGTAAGCAATGAGAATAATTATACTATATCTTTGATTCAATGAACTTCTTCATTTTCTTATTATGTTCCGTGGACAGTTTTGAAGGTATTTAAAATTTACCACTTTGGTTTCAAGAACCGAAAATAGAGCCTTGTCTTTTCCAGACGATTTCAATCGTCTTTCGTCCACGATTTACAATAGATTCTCAATTGGAAACTTGAATTAAGCGTGTTCTTTTTGACGGAAAGAGTGTTCTAGCTGCGAGAGAATGGTACATTCTTTTAAAATTTACTATCATGGGTTGTTTAATCCGAAAATAAGGTGCTAGCTTTGACATACATTAACAATTGTCCTCTAATTACGCTCTTTTATTAATATTTCGACATCTGAATGCAATTGTGCTAGACTGATGTTGACGAGAAACTCTCATGAGCGAAAAAAAAAGTTAAAGTATTTAAAATTTACCACTTTGGTTTCAAAAACCGAAAATACAGCCTTATCTTTGTCAGACGATTTCAATTGTCTTTCGTCAAAAACATAACCTCAAATAGTTGAGTTTAGTTGGTTCGCATAAAAATTGGATGATTTTTACGTAAAAATATCCATTTCCGTTTAAAAAATATTAATATTACCTAAAATAACTTTAAAATGTCTGCCTTTATTAATACATTGTTCTTTTTCATTTCAAATATTCTTATTAGAATTTATATTTCCCTTCCAACGCCTTCTGATTCTGTTCTTTACCAATACTTATACATTCATTGTATCACTTTTTCACTATGAGTTTCTCGACTTAGTACTTGCTACTTCAATTCTGGATATTTGCACGAAATATTCCAAAACCGTCAGACATTTTCAATGGCTTTGATATATCTCCTTATACCACTTCATGAGAAGAAATTAAAGTATTTTAAAAATCTTCCAGTTCGAAAACCATTTATTATAAAATTATTAAATTTTAAAGGTTTCGGAGCCAAGTTCTAATCTAAAAATTCGATTTCTTCATTTCACGCAGCAAATATTAAATTTGGAAATTTCTCCCTTTGTAGAATTAATCAATGTTTAACTAGAATTATCCGTGCAGAGCGAGAAAATACCTGATTCAAATATTTTTTCAGTTAAATGAAAATATTCAATTTTGAAATTAGATTTTGAATTCTTCGTTATATGCAAAAAGTATCGAGAATAAATAGTTGTTCGCTATGTATCCAGTCTTATATTTGAAAAAAGATTAGCGCTACAGAGCGAAAAAATATTTAAATATAATTTTTATATTTGTAAACTAATATGAAGAATTCAAATTTTAAACTTTATTAAAATGGAATATAAAGCGTTCTACTTTGTTTGAATATGCCTTTTCAAATTAAATCTAATTTAAATTTTATTTAACAGGGCTGACAAAAAATATATAAGTATAAATACCGAAAATTTAAAATTTCGAAGAATATTTTTAAAATTAAATTCTTAACTAATTAATTACAGAATTACGTAAATTAAGGAATTAATACTTAAAACCTGTTTCAAATAAATACAAACATCTAATTATTTTTAATATTAAATAATTTAATTACTTATATAATTATTTAAATTAAAATATATTTTCGGATAATTTAAATTTAACAATTTAATTTAATTTAATTTAAAAAATTTATGCTAATTGTGACAAATTGTCGGATTACAAGTGAAAGTCACTTAGTCCAAAATATTTTACAATTTAGTTTTAAAAAAAATCTGTAATTTTTATATTTTTTTGATATAAAATTAAACTAGCTGTCAAGTCGTATCAACTATTGTACCCATTCAATGAGCATTTTGCTTTCTGTAAGCAAATATGATTTGCTTCCTCATAGTGGAAGCATTAAATATTCTACACATCAGCATGAAATCTTGATTACTTGAGAATTTTTATTCAAAAAATTCATTTTCGAAAATTACAAAAAAGCGTAACTTGCTTATTTTTTTATAAAATGCATTAATCTTTTAGGTGAATCGATTCGTCTAGACACAAAGAATCTTCATTTCCTTTACATCAGCTTTAAATTTTAATTATTTCAGAAATTATAGTCGAAAAATTACTTTTTTGAAAATACAATTAACCATACTAACACACAAAGAGAATTTCCTACATTTCTCTTTTCCTCCATAATCCCTTTAATGATTAAAATTTATTTTGTACGTACTTAAAAATATGGTAAATTCCCAGGCGACAGTAAGTCGAGACATGCCTAAATCCTCAAGGACCAAAATTGTCTGTGCACTTATTCACACAATTTACCTGGTAGCATCGTCTATCTGGTTTTAAGCACCATAAATAATATTCAAACAAGATCGCAGATGATACTAGACTTCAGAACGAAAGGACTCCTAACTTTAGGATTTCATCTTTATCCTGGACAATCCCTCTTCTTTTCTCTCCTTTTTGATTTAATCTCTAACTAATTTTCCACAGGTATATTCACGCCGATAATATAGACCGTCGAAAGGATGAATGGAAATTATTATTGAATTGTAGAATGTAGATTTCAGAAAATTAATTTAAAAAATAAACTTTGAACAAAGTGTAATAATCATTTCTCATTTCAGAAATCGGTAAAGAAATTTTGGAAAATCGGGCAGAAACTTATAGAAAACTGGGAGAGGAATATGATGCATCGAGGGATAAAAGCAGAGAAATCGATAAGGGAGAAGACCAGAGTAATGAATCTATTCAAGAATCTATTAGTTATCAGGAGTCTATCACTGGAAATCCGAATCTAAATTAGCGAGGTAAATTTTTACAAAAAATTAACCGTTCGAGTTAGATTTCTGGACTTCATCGAAACTTTCCTAGGATTTAATTGTTGAATTTAGAGTTAAAATGTGACATTGGGCAAGTAAAATCTAATTGTGTGCAATGATCTTAGCACTCGTTAATCGGATACTCGATTTTAAGCGAAAGGCAAGTTAGCATTGGATTTAAGAACACCTTAACCAGCAATCAAGCAACCCCTGGTTCACTATTTCCTACATTAAACAGTGTACACAGCTGCACGACAAATCCATCTCTCCTGTCTCCGCCCTGGTCGACATCCCCATGGCAAACAAAACATCCGCGAGTGCAGGGTCACCTATCGAAAATTAATTATCGATCCTCTGATCTCTTCAAAATCCGGCCCAGTCGTCACTCATTATTTTCAAATCAGAATATTTTCCTCATATATTATTTCATCTATATTACTTACTCTTCTGAGCTTCCAAATTTTTACTATATATTTATTCAGTCTTTAGTAGTCAATGTGAATTTTTATATGCAAAACTATAATCTTAATCGCTAGTTTTACTGAGCGAATGGCATCCATGATTCTCTCAGAGTGGCTTACCTGAAATAAAAAAAATTATAGTTGGATGGCTATCAATATAGTAACAATTAAGTAAGGAACAAATTAATAGTGGAATAACGAAAAATAATAAAATCTGTCGTATTTTCAGTTTTGGCACTTGGATTGTGATTTGTCACCAATAATATTCTCTACGAAAATTTGAGTTGCTCTCTCCTCTCTATCAAAGAGATCAATCTATCAAGGAATCATGGAAAAATATAACGACTGTGTGTAACAAATTTACCACTTGTATAAAAAGACTGTTTTTCTTGATTTTAGAAATGTGTTTCATGCAGTGAATAAAACAAATATATGGATTTTATTTCTTGACCTTAAATTTCCGAGATAGTAAAAAATTACGACAGGTGCTTGTTTTGGATTCTGAGCGAGTGAGACTTAGCAATAAAGTATTACTAAACAGCTG
>UCOH01011895.1:3005-15476 GCA_900474275.1 Synergus japonicus | reverse complement strand
TATTATTATTATTATTATTATTATTATTATTATTATTATTATTATTATTACTATTACTATTATTATGTTCTATTAAATGTGACTATGTTGAACAAATGCGATATCTTTTTAAAATATTCTATAATGAAAAATTGTCTTATAATAAATTAACAATACTTACTAATTATTCCAAATATACCTTTTCAGTTCTTGTAGAAAATCTTTTCAGCCTTCAATTAATCAGTATTGAATTGATCTGAATCGATCAGATAAATTAGAATTGACTAGAATAAACAATCTGACTCTGTCGTTGATTCGGTTGCAAAATTGCAAATAGATTAGTCATTTGCTTTGCAAGTACAATTTAGCTTCCGGAGTGGTATCGTAGTTCAAGGAGTTCTAATAAATGGCGCTCCGATTAGTTATTCCGGTTTTTGAATTGTATCTGTAGGAAAATTACTAATATTCATTATTAACTTGACACTTTTTATAAATATAAAGGGAAGAATATAGTTTAGTGAAACAGTAAGAGCAGCTGTAATTAATAACGTGAAAAATTCATGAAAAAGTGTAATTGAAAATTAGAAAAATTAAATATAAACTTATTGTTACTAAAAACTATATTCTGCCTGAGATTTTCGTCTCATGTTTCGATTCTAATAGTAACTCTCGTCTTTTTATATTTCGTTTGCTTTTCTCTCACACAAAATTTTATATATTCTTTGCAAAATTTCAGGCTTTAACACTTGAGCTTAATTAAAGCTTTTAGATTTTTATCCATTAATAATTAACGGCTTATAACATTTAAAGCTAAAAATTAGTAAAATTATTGACTCGCTTCAAATGGCTTATTATGCTTGATTACATTAAAAATGGACTGTACAACTTAATAGCCTAACACATTATTATTACCCTTATAATCATATTGTTAGTTTCCCATTTTACGGAATATGCTAGAGAAATGAATATTCTTTTCGCACAATCAATTTATCTGCAATTTATCAATTTATTTGAACTCATTAACGTTTTATTAACACAGTATTTAATTATAATTTTATTTCAAGAACTGGCGACAAACAATTCGTTGATTTGATGATTTACAACACATTAATAGGGTTTACTTGGCAGAAAACGGCAACTCTTGTAGAAAAACCTCCATTTTTAGTCTATCGTTTTGTAAATAAGTATTGAATATAGGTGTCGGTATATGAAGGATGAGCGCAGTACACCGAGTTCCACTTTTTATGGTATAAGGTGCTACACTGTGATGAACATAATCCTGGATGACTCCATTGCCAAGAAGGAAAGCAGAAATTAATAATTTAAATATATCTCTTTGAGAATTGTTAAAATAATCCATATAGATGTCATGATAATCAAGCCTACAGTCACACTGGAATGCTACTGATACGTTCGGATTTATGTTCGATTTCCAAATTGTGTCAACAACTGGGAAAAATCTTATTTCTTCTCTGTTCGGCTTAAAATCGCCGAGTTCACAAAAGTAGAGTGTCTCGATAAGTTCCTCATTTTGTATGGGAGCGATGTCACCTGTGGGACCTGCGGCACCAGCCATTTTTCTAAAAATCACGTTAAAAAATTAATGAATGGCCTTAGGATAGATTTTCCAAAAGGTCTTGCAATAAAGTTTATCGCATTAAATTTCATTGCACTAACACTTATAGAAAAAACCTTGTACAATAAATATTTCACTGAAAAATGTGATTATGTTGAACAAATGCAATATCATTTCAAAATATTCTACACTGAAAAATCGTCTTATAATAAATGAACAATATTTTTCAATTATTTCATATATACCTTTTCAGTTCTCGTGGAAAAACTTTTCAGCCTTCAATTAATCAGTATTGAATTGATCTGAATCGATCAGATCAATTAGAATTGACTAGAATAAACAATCTGACTCTGTCGTTGATTCGGTTGCAAAATTGCAAATAGATTCGTCATTTGCTTTGCAAGTACAATTTAGCTTCCGGAGTGGTATCGTAGTTCAAGGAGTTCCAATAAATGGCGCTCCGATTAGTTATTCCGGTTTTTGAATTGTATCTGTAGGAAAATTACTAAAATTCCTTAATAACTTGATACTTTTTATAAATATAAAAGGAAGAATATAGTTTTGTGTAATAGTAAGAGCAGTTGTAATTAATAACGTGAAAAATTCATGAAAAAGTGTAATTTAATATTAGAATAATTAAAATATAAAGATGAGTATTTACGGTATTAAGGGTGTCGAAGCCAAGTTCTAATTCAGTGATGTCCAATCGTGAGTAAATGAGTAGTTTGCCTTCCCCCTCTACTTACATCTTTAGTGGCTGGTGAAAAATTAAAATTCGAAAAATTTATTAAAGTTTGGTCTGGGCCGCCCGGCACAGGAGGGGAAACCAATCACCAAAAATGTTAGGAGAGGGCAAGGCAAACTACACATTTACTCACGCTTGGATATCACTGTTATAATTTAAAAATTCAATTTCTTCATTTTACTCAACCGATATTATATTTAGAACCTTTTTCTTCTATAGAATTAATCAATTTTAACTAGAATTATGCATACAGAGTGATAAAATATCTAATTCAAATATTTTTTAAGTAAAATGAAAATATCGAATTTTGAAGTAAGATTTTCACTTCTTGGTTTTATACAAAATGTATTGAAATTAAATATTTTTTTGATCTGTATGCAGTCTTATATTTTAAGAAAATTAGTGGTACAGAGCGAAAAAATAGTTATCCATAATTTTCGTTGAGTAAAATGGAGAATAGAATTTGGAGCTTACCTCTTGAATCCAACACCCTTAATTACAGCTGTTCTTATTGTTACTAAAAACTATGTTCTGCCTGAGATTTTCGTCTCATGTTTCGATTCTAATAGTAACTCTCGACTTTTCATATTTCGTTTGCTTACCTCTCACACAAAATTTTATATATTCTTTGCCAAATTTCAGGCTTTAACACTTGAGCTTAATTAAAGCTTTTAGATTTTTATCTATTAATAATTAACGGCTAATAATATTTTAAGCTAAAAATTAGTAAAATTATTGACTCACTTCAAATGGCTTATTATGCTTCATTACATTAAAAATCACCTTGTTTACATTAAAAACGTATTGTACCCATATAATTTGCCATAATATTTCCCTACATTGATCTCTGGATTTAAACAACAAGATAATAAGATAATATTTTTATTATTGCTTGCTTTCTTTATCAAAATTTCATCGATTTTTAATTTTTTATCGCTACAAGGTAATTTATTGAAGGAGGATTCATTGAAAAAATGGTTAAATGGTGAAATAATAGCACAAATACTGCTATGGAAATTATAGAGACATCATTGTTAGTTTCCCATTTTACGGAATGCAATTTATCAATTTATTTGAACTCATTAACGTTTTATTAACACAGTATTTAATTATAATTTTATTTCAAGAACAAGCGACAAACAATTCGTTGATTTGATGATTTACAACACATTAAAAGAGTTTACTTGATGTAGGAAACGGCAACTCTTGTACCTTAACCACCAATTTCAGTTTATCGTTTATTAAATAAGAATTGAATATAGCTTTCGGTATTTGAAGAATGTGCGTAGTACACCGAGTTCCACGTGCCATGGGATAAGGTGATTTAGTCTTTTGAACATAATCCTCGATGTTTCCCTGGCCAGGAATGACAGAAGTAAATTCTAATTTATTTAAAATTTTTTGTGTATTGTTAAAATAATCGATGTAGAAGTTATGATATGGAGGGTCACTGTGAGCCAGGAAGGATGCTGCTACGTTCGGATTTATCATCTTTCTCCAAGTTGAGTGACACATTGGGACATATGTTGTTCCGTCTATGTGCGCACTAAAATTGTCGAGTTCACAAAAGTAGATTGTGTAGATAAGTTCCACATTTTGTATGGGCACGTTCTGACCGAAAGCACCTGCGGCGCCAGCCATTTTTCTGAAAATCACTTGAAAAAATTAATAAATGGCCTTAGGATAGATTTTGCAAAAGGTCTTGCAATAAAGTTTATCGCATTAAATTTCATTGCACTAACACTTATAGAAAAAACCTTGTACAATAAATATTTCACTGAAAAATGTGATTATGTTGAACAAATGCAATATCATTTCAAAATATTCTACACTGAAAAATCGTCTTATAATAAATGAACAATATTTTTCAATTATTTCATATATACCTTTTCAGTTCTCGTGGAAAAACTTTTCAGCCTTCAATTAATCAGTATTGAATTGATCTGAATCGATCAGATCAATTAGAATTGACTAGAATAAACAATCTGACTCTGTCGTTGATTCGGTTGCAAAATTGCAAATAGATTCGTCATTTGCTTGGCAAGTACAATTTAGTTTCCGGAGTGGTATATCGTAGTTCAAAGAAATCCAATAAATGGCGCTCCGATTAGTTATTCCGGTTTTTGAATTTTATCCATAGGAAAATTACTAATATTCATTAATAACTTGACACTTTTTATAAATATAAAGGGAAGAATATAGTTTAGTGAAACAGTAAGAGCAGCTGTAATTAATAACGTAAAAAATTCATGAAAAAGTGTAATTTAATATTAGAAAAGTTAAATATAAAGATGAGTATTTACGGTATTCTGCTCTTATTGTTACTAAAAAGTATGTTCTTCCTTTCATTTTCGTGTCAAGTTTGGATTCTAATAATAATTATAGCTTATTTATATTGGGTTTGTTTATATCGCACACTAGATTTTATATATTCTTTTCCAAATTTCATGCTTTAACACTTGAATTTAATTAAGAGCATGTCAGACTTACCCGATCCCTACCTTACCGACATTTTTTCTCTGCAACGTTACGTCTACAGTTATTGAGATATCAAATTGAAAATTTCCTAAGATATGTTTATCTGGTCTTAAATTTTTGTAAAAATAAAAAAAAAATTTTTTCTAAATGTCAATATTTAGTACCAGATAAACGTATAATATTTAAAGCTAAAAATTAATAAAATTATTGACTCGCTTGAAATGGCTTATTACGCTTGATTACATTAAAGATCACCTTGATTATATTAAAAACGGATTGTATATAACTTAAAAGCCTAATACTTTATTTTTACCTATATAATTTGCTACAGTATTTACCTAATTCGATCTGGCGATTTAAACCCCGATGGTTTGTTTGCAAAGTCCAATCTCTGCAAACAATAAGATAATATTTTTATTATCGCTTAATTTCTCAATCAGAATTTCATCGATTTTTAATTTTGTATCGTCACAAGGTAATTTACAGAAGGAGGATTCATTGAAAAAATGGTTAAATGGTGAAATAGTAGCACAAATACTGCCATTCAAGTTATACAGACATCATTTATCAATTTATACAATTTATTTATCAAGTTATACAGAAATAATTTATCAATTTTTTTATACTCATAAACGTTTTATTAACACAGTATTTAATTATAATTTCATTTCAAGAACTGGCGACAAATAATTCGTTGATTCGATGATTTACAACAGATTAATAGAGATTACATGACAGGAGGCGTCAACTCTTTTATAAAAACCTCGATTTTCAGTTTATCGTTTTGTAAATAAGAATTGAATATACGTGTCGGCATTCGAAGGAGGAGTACAGTACTTTCAGTTCCACTTGTAATGGTATAAGGTGTTTGGCTTTTTTGAAGATAATCCTCGATGTCTGCATTGCCAGGAATGATAGTAGAAACTGCTAATGTAAATATATCTCTTCCTGAATTGTTAAAATACATCATATAGAAGCTATGATATGCAAGATTACTGTCACACTGGAAGGATACTGATATGAACGGATTTATGTTCGCTCTCCAAATTGTGTGAACAATTGGGATAAATGTTACTTGGTCTCTGAACAAACTAAAATTGCCGAGTTCACAAATGTAGATTGTCTCGATAAGTTCCTTATCTTGTATGGGAGCGATTTCATCTGCGGCACCTGCGTCGTCAGCCATTTTTCTGAAATTCACGTTAAAAAATTAATGAATGGCCTTAGGATAGATTTTCCAACAGGTCTTGCAATAAAGTTTATCGCATTAAATTTCATTGCACTAACACTTATAGAAAAAACTTTTTACAATAAATATTTCACTGAAAAATGTGATTATGTTGAACAAATGCAATATCTTTTCAAAATATTCTACACTGAAAAATCGTCTTATAATAAATGAACAATATTTTTTAATTATTCCAAATATACCTTTTCAGTTCTCGTAGAAAATCTTTTCAGCCTTCAATTAATCAGTATTGACTCGATTTGAATCGATCAGATAAATCAGAATTGATTTGAATAAACAATCTGACTCTGTTGTTGATTCGGTTGCAAAATTGCAAATAGATACGTCATTTGCTTGGCAAGTATAATTAGCTTCCGGAATAGTACATATCGTTGTTCAAGGAAATCCAATAAATGGCGCTCCGATTAGTTATTCCGGTTTTTGAATTTTATCCATAGGAAAATTACTAAAATTCATTAATAAGTTGACACTTTTTATAAATATGAAGGGAAGAATATAGTTTTGTGAAACAGTAAGAGCAGCTGTAATTAATAACGTAAAAAATTCATGAAAAAGTGTAATTTAATATTAGAAAAATTAAATATAATGATGAGTATTTAAGTTATGAATTACAGCTCTTATTGTTTGTAAAAATTATGTTCTTCCTTTTATATCTATAAAACGTATCAAGCTATTAATGAATTTTAGTAATTTTGCTTTATACAGTAAGATTCATGTATGCCTTCCCTCCTAAACATGTCAACCCAACCCTGGTTTCCATAAGATGCAAATGGAAACCAGAGTTGGGTTGACACGCCCATACTGTATACTGTATTATATGACTGTATTACTGTATACTTATTATACTGTATTATGATATATACATCACGGTTGGGTAGGTAAAATACCTAATGTAAAAACATGGTTTTTTACAGTAATTTACTAAGTATTTTACTTCGAAATTATCAAATTCATATGGAGTGGGGAGGTTTTCTGTGTAAAATACGTAATTTACATACGTACGAAATCATGTATAATATGAAAAAATCTTCGAGTGATGCGTCACTTCTCAATCCTGATGTACATACAATGAAAAAACCGGACTACCTGAACGGAGTGCCATCTATTGGATTTATTTGAACTACGATATCCCTCCGGATGCGAAATTAACAGAAAGAGTAGGGACGATGCATAGAGCGCTTCTAACTTTTCATTTAAGGCCATCTAAGACTTACAGATCCCTACTTTACTGACTTTTTTTTGTCTCTGCAACGATACTTCTACATTTATTAAGATATCAAATTGAAAATTTCTATAATTGAAGCTAAAGCCTTAAGATACGTTCATCTGGTCCTAAATATTTACATTTGTAAAAAAAAAATGTTGGGAAAATTTTTTTTTTATTTTTATTTTTACCAAAATTTAAGATCAGATATACATACCTTAGCATATTTTCTTTAATTTTAGAAATTTTCAATTTGATATTTCAATAAATGTACAAGTAAGGTTGCAGAGAAAACAATGTCGGTAAGGTAGGGATCGGGTAAGTCTCACATAGCCTTAATGGTGGAAGGGTGACATATTTCGTCGCTAAAATCGTCTCTCTGTATTTTAACTCACTAAAATTCAATGATTTACGCTTATTGCGCTTGTAATTGTGATATCAATGATATAATAACACATGTAATTCCTCAGTGAGGTGTAAATACAGAAAAATTCTCTCGAAGTGAATCTGGGATAATAAATTATGCAGGATTTTGTATTCTGAAAATGATTATTTGTAAATAGTAATTAAATCCGTGCCATGGTTTAATAACTGAATAAATTAGAGAGGGAACGATTTCCACATGAATAATCAAGTGATTTTATTATTTTTGAAAATATGTAATTTTCCTTTTTTCTACAGAAATTTGGAATGGAAATTTTTATTAGGAATTTTAGATGACCTCGTCGTCGCATATGATGGTACATTAACAAAGAGTAAAATGCCTCTGTTAGCCGGGGTTTTGCGCGATATTAAAACTTTAACGTCCGTTATTAAGCCAGTAGTTAACTGGATTACGCATCTTTGTCATGTGGGTGTCTATTTCAGCCTCGATTTAGTCATAATTTTTAAATCTTGTTTAAACTTAAGATTAGTGACCGTATACGTCAAATATATCATATCCGAGATAAGTTCGTCGTATTTATCATTCTCAGCCACAAAAGCAGCTTCAATTTAATGTCTTGTCTTGAAACGCTTCTATTAAAGCTATTAGATGTTACTCTTCCTTTTGTAGCTCGTAATCTTGGTTTATCGACCGACGCTGATTGGTCATTTACGCCCTAACCGTAACAATGTAATGTGTTTTAGCTTTCGGGAACTGGAGATATTATATATCCTTCCGGAATAATATAACTTTAATAAAAACACCTCTCTTTTATTTAGACACTCTCCTTTATTTTATTTTTCATAAAATATCTCAGGCAAGTCTATATATCAATTTTGTTTTTCTTCTTACAGTTTCAATTTATTCAAAAATTTGTTGCAAAAACAATTGTGTGCTATATGTTTGAGACATTTTGCTGAATCAATTCTTTTAAGAAAGATTTCGAGAATTTTTTTGATTTTGTGATCATTTTTATGAAATTTAAAAGAATTTTACAATTTTTATAAGACTTTGTAGAATTTTAAAGGAATTTTTGCAATTTTAAGAGATATTTTTAAGAATTCTAAGGAATTTTAAGAGATTTTGAAATATTGTGAACATTTCAGGAATTCTAAGAGATTTTCATGATTTAGAGGTAATTTTTATGAAATTTTATGATTTTTATAAGACTTTGTAGAATTTTAAGGGATTTCGGGAATTTTTGTAATTTTAAGAGATATTTTTAAGAATTCTACGGAGTTTTAAGGGATTTTGAAATATTGTGAAAATTTCAGGAATTTTAAGAGATTGTAAATGTAAATATGGAATTTTGAGGAATTTTAGAGGATTTTGATGATTTTGAAGTAATTTTTACGAAATTTAAAAAAATTATAGGATTTTTAGAAGATTTCGGGATATTTCGTGGAATTGTAAAGGAATTCGTGTAATTTTAAGAGATTTTTAAAAAGAATTCTAAGGGATTTTAAGGAATTTTGAAATATTGTGAAAATTTCAGGGATTTTAATAGATTGTAAATGTAAATGTTTTGGAATTTTCAGGCATTTTGACGACTTTTAAGTGATTTTAAAGGAGTTCAAGAGTTTTTTTTATGATTTTCAAAAGGTTTTGTTAAATTTTAAAGAGTTGCATGGAATTTGATGAGATTTCTAATAATTTTTAATATGAATTTTGAAGGATATAAAGAGAATGTTTTCGTAGAATTTTAAGAAATTTCAAGGAGTTAATAGAAAATTTTGGAGATTTTCACTAACAAATTTCAAAAGATTCTTTTATATGTTCTTCAAAGTACTTTATGGAATATGAAGGATTTTATGGAGTTGTATGGATTATATGAAGGAAGGATTGTATAAAATTCATTGGAGAATTTGATTTAGTGATTTCAAAAGATTTTTATGTTTTATCTAAAGATTTCATAGAATTTAAAAGAATTTCGAAGGTTTTCGTAATATTTGAAGGTATTTGAAGCAATTTTTCTGATTTTCAAAAGATGCTGTGGAATTTTAAGAGAATTTAAGAGATTTTTATGATTTTTATGCAAATTTTTTGAAATTTTGAAGGATTTTGTGAAATTGGATGAAATTTATAATAATTTTAGTGTATCTTAAAGGATGTGAAGAGATTTTAAATGTTAGCGTAAAATTTTAAGGAATTTCAAGAAGTTTCTAGAAATTTTAAGAGATTTTAATGAATTTTTAAAGGCTTTCAAGAGATTTTTTATGACTTAAAATATTTAATGGAATAGGAATATAATTGGAATTTTAAGAGATTTAGAAAAATTCTAAGGGATAATAGGCATTTTTATGAATTTTGGATTTTTAAAAATGTTTGTGAAACTTTAAGAGATTTTGAAAGATTTCTAGGAATTTTAAGAGATTTTGAGGCATTTTAATAGAATTTAAGAGATTTTTATGATTTTTATGCAAATTTTTATAAATTTTGAAGGATTGTATGAAATTTGATGAAATTTATATTAATTTTAGTGGATTTTAAAGAATGGGAAGAAATTTTAAATATTATCGTAGAATTTTAATGAATTTCAAGAAGTTTCTAGGAATTTTAAGAGATTTTAACGAATTTTTAAAGATTTCAAGAGATTTGTTATGCCTAAAAATAGTTAATGGAATATTTAATTGATTTCAAGAGATTTTTTTGATTTTCAAAAGCTTTTATGGAATTTGTAAAGATTCATTGTCATGTTAAGAGATTTCGAAAAATTCTAACTTATGAATTTTGTAATTCTGAAGATGTTTGTGAAGTTTTAAGAGACTTGATAAGTTTTCTATGAATTTTAAGGAATTATCACGAATTTTAGTAGATTTCAAGATATTTTTTATGCCTTTTAAAATACTTTATATGAAATATGAATAAAATTCAAAAGAATTTCACAGGTAATCATAAAATTGTAAGAAGTTTCAACACTTTTGAATCCAAAGCATTGTCTTTTTTGTCAATTTTCGAAATTATTTAAAAATTCCTGAAAATAATTTCAATCTACACCATTTTACTGGGTAAATTAGACTTTTTAGCTTTTTAGAGAGATATTTCGTCAATTCGTGACGAATATGATCTAGATTAGCTTCTCGTGTCGAAAAAGTTCTTAAAATGAAAGAGAAAGGACCAATGTGGTTATAGAACAAGAAAAAAACTCGATAAAAAGAATCGCCCTCCTCATGACCGGCTGCCGTGGATATCAACGTGCACAGTTATTGGATTCCATCCGTGTAATTTGCTCGGTGACAATTTCACGTGCTCTGGAACAGAAAATTTCTACACCCACTCGCTTCCCCTGAAAGACATCTACATTTACATACACTCTAAAAGTACAATTTCCCAATTAAAATTAACGAAAGCCATGTAAATATTTTACGTAACATGAAAATTTGACACGAGCTTTCATTAAGCTCATTTCTATCATCCAAGATTTTTATAATACTTTCCATAGTTATTCGTTGAAAATACTATTTCTAGAATGCAAAATGTTTTGCCTTTATTTTTAGATATTTTCATGAATTTCAACGAATTTAAAGAGATTTCAAAGATTTTTGATTATGTGAATTTTCTTCATTTGAAAGAAAACGCAGATGAAAGATTATACAAATCTCTTGTAATTCCTTTAAATTCGTAGAAACCTCTTAAAATCTTTTAAAATTATTGAAAATCGCTTATAGATTTTTTTTAAAAGTAAATTAATAATTCGGGTACTTTTAAATAAATGCAAGGATGTGCATTGTGATTTCGCAATATGCATCTTATATAATACAATACCATCCCCTTTAACCGCATAAACGTTAAAACTTGATTATTCTGTAGTAAATTTCGCTGAATATACAAATTCAAGTTCCGAGATAAATTTTGTGTGACAAATTTCTGGAACATCTTTATTTGGTTAAATCCCTGTGGTATTGCGATGAATATTCCACTTGTACTTAGGACGACGTCATGTCATACTAGGGCGCGTGCGAAGTGCGTTGCCTGGTTTCTACATGCATTAGAAATGGCCTCTGCAATTATACAGTTGCAAGCCTGTCTGCCGCAGGCGACCTCCACTTCTCCCAACCAATAACAGTGCTTTTATCGTGGATGTGCACTCACACAATCTCACTCGCCGGATACAGGTCATGACATTGCTTTTCGCCATAATTTACTGGTAAATTTATCACCGTTATTTTATTTCCGCGAAAGCTATGTTCGACTGGCTCCGGCCTCGTTACTTTGACAAAGATCTTTCGGAACGGTTTCCGTGCTTTATTTCACGAAAGAAAAATATTATTGAATCTAGATGATAGTGACTATAAATAAAATATCGTTTTAAAATGTAATAAACGTAATAATAAATCTATTCTAAAAAGATGATTGAGTCGAAGTCGAAATATCGTAACGCCTATTCCGCACTCCTGATTCGTCGTGTAAGTATCGATAGTGATTTTCAACAATCGATACTTGCCAAACTGTAAATTCCGCGTAAATTGAATTTGAAATTTTCAATTGGGTTTCGTTAATAATCATTTTGTCACGAGTCTAAACTCAAAATACATTGAAAAGAATAGGAATTTTATGGAATTTTTTTAAGTTTTCATGGGAGATAATGGAATTTTAAATGTTATCGTAGAATTTTATTGAGAAATTTCAAAAACTTTTTATGATTTTTAAAATATTTTCTAATAGTTTTAACGATTTCATGGAATTTGATGATATCTTTAATGATTTTAAGAGATTTTAAGAATTAATTGAGAAATTTTCAGAGTTTGCTAGAAATTTTTAGAGATTTTCACTAATCTTAACATGGATTTCAAGAGATAAATGATTTTGTAGGTTT
>UCOH01011893.1:0-19667 GCA_900474275.1 Synergus japonicus | reverse complement strand
ATATATATATATATATATATATATATATACAGTACAACCTCCATCCTAGGACCCTCCATAAGAGAGCCAATGACCGTAATTAGCTCGGAAGCTTCATAGGAGAGCTGCAACCGAGCACAGCTTAATTTCAGTTTTTTCTCATTGAAACTGCTTTTATTAAAATTATTTTTCTAATTTGCATACAATAATTTGTGTATTTATATATATAATCGGTTTTCTTAAAAGTTTTATAAAAATAAAGCTTTACGAAAAATTTTAAGAAAACAAAATTATAATTTCAGTTTAAATTTAAATATAATATGTACATATTTTTATATTTACATATTGTATTTATCTCCACTTTTATAGCTAAATCCATTTTATGTGTAATTGAAAGGACGCTGCTCATTCGGCTTTTTCATCGCCGCCAGCCGCGGGCTCTCCTATAAAGGTTACGTACCCAAACACACATTTTGCACTCACGCGTAAATTTCCGAGCTCAAAGATCAGGAGTGGGCACCCCCCATTTCTCGGAATTATTACCCCTAACCGCCCGTGGTGGCTGTCTTATGGAGGTTGTACTGTAGAGTCATTTATTTACATCGAAATTATTGCTTCATAGTATTTCGATGAGGTATAAACTGATATTCAGACATCTGTTCATCCTGGTTATTTTTCAAATAATCCGATCACCTCGAGGGTATTTACTTGCTTTCAACAAATATGAATATAACTTTGATATACAATTCTCATTTTGCTACACATATATTGATTTCTGTTCATCGAAAATTGAGCCACGGTTGTTTATAAACTTCTTCTAATTTGAAATGACGAGAATATCAATTGGAAAGGGATACCGGAAAATACTCATTTTTTGAGTCTAGATAAAACTGACTAATGACATTTACATTAAAAAAAAAAAAAGTTAAAATTCAAAGATTTGAGCTCAAAATTATGAATTCAAGAGTCATATATTGGGACAACTGAAAACAACACGAACGTTTTGTAAATATTACCAAAATCGAATATTTTTTAAATAGAAAATTTCCTAATCTCTATAATAAAAAATTGTCCAAATAAATATTTATTTTAATAGAAATAAAAAATTAATAAAATATTTTGCGTTCGACGAAACTTTATTTGGAACTTCCCAAAGAATTTTTTAAATTATATTTTAACGAATCAATTCTTTAAATGTTTAGATTCAAGAATATTCTGTTTCCACAATTTTTTTCGGGAATTTTACTTTTCGGGATTTTCCAGTCGTCTAACTGTGGACAAATTTTAATTTTTCAAAATCATTTTTCCGCAAAATAGTTTGAACAGGTTTGAAGACAATCGAAGACGTCCGAAGACACCCGAAGAGGTCTGAAGAGGCTCGAAAATGTCCGAAGGGATCTAAAAATTACCGTCGAAAACGCCCGAAAAGGTCTAAAGATGCCCGACAAAGTCCGAAGATGCCCGAAGATGCCCGACGAGGTCCGAAGGTGCCCAAGGCTACCTAAAGACACCCAAAGAGATCCGAAGATACCCGACACCATCCGACGACGTCCGAAGAGACCCGAAGACGCCCGAACAGTCCCGAAAACAACAGTGTTTCGATTTTAACTATGGTACGGTTTGTCAGAGTCGACGTAGTAATTTTTTTACAGAGTGCAATCGCTACAACCCACGAAATCTGAATAATTATATCTAGTCCCAATTTTCAATAAATTAAAGTCTTTGTGTTTAGAGCTTTATCTTGCACAAATGTAGACGGTAATGCTGTAGTAATTTGCGCTCGAATTCAATGTGGACTGAATTCTCGACGCGAACAAAGTTGAAGATAATCGCGGTAAAGCTTGGAGCGCGACAAATTGGAAAAAAAGGGAGGGAAATGTAGAGAGCCGCAAGTTCAATTTTAATGAGAAGTGGGTCGTTGTGCAATCTCGATTACTCCTCTCGTTCGTATTTTCGGTAACGTCCTGCTGGAAATCGTAGAAAAATCCGCAGTATCCACAGCTTTTCCGGATGGACGAGTAATCTAGTAATTGAATTTTCACGAAAGAGCTCTTGAAACATCTTTCGGTGTCGAAGATACTTGAATCGCTCGATTTCAAAGGTCGAATTTAACTCGGAAAAATTCATTGAATTCATTTTAGAAAACAGATGTGATGATAGAGTCTAGCATAAAAATAGATTTATCAGACGTTTGTAAATTTTCATGAACGATGGAAATAAACTCGTGCGGACTGAAGTAGACTGATAAATTTTATTTAAGATTAAGAACGCAAAATAACATGTTTTTAAAATTCATTTTACTTTTTTACAATTACAAATTTTTTAGTAATTTTTAAAAGGTAAAAGGGTGATTTTTTAAATAAAAATTGGTAAGAAATAGGTTTCAAAAGAGTTTTAGGATTTTCGTAAGATTTAAAGGATTTTAAGAGGTTTCGCAAAAATTTCAAGGCATTTTTAGTGATTTTGAAGAATGTCAAGTGCGTTATTTTAAGACTTGAATAATTATGAAGGGATTTAAAAAGATTTCAGAATATTATGTTTTTTTAAAAATGAGATTTAAATAAGACATATTGATTTATTTATTACTCTTATATTTCAATCGATTTTAACCAATTTTGAGAAATATTAAAAGATTATAAATTATTTTTAAAAATTTGAAGGATTTTTAAAAAAATTCAGAAAAGTTAAAAATATTTTCAAGAAATTTAACAAAGTTTGCACGTGTTAAATAAAGATATTTAGATTGATTGTTCGGGCAAGTTTGGAAATCCATTTCCCACATGAAAAATAAATAAGAAAAATGAGATTCGTAGGATGACGAGTCGACGAATGAAACAGAAGTTTTGAAATTTAATCCCCGTGTGAAGTTTAATAATGAGATTCCTTTATTCTTTTAATTGGTAAAGCATCAACTTTGACTCCGGAACGGGAGTTGAAGAAACTTTAACAGATCAAGTAATTACTTCCGTTTCCATTGACAGGATCTTCCATCGTGTCACGAGGAAAGCAATCGTTAACAGTTTCAAACTGGCTTGGAAGGCCACTGTTGTTTCGCGCAAACTTTATCGACCATGTGAACCAAAAGTTTTAATGAACTACTCCGTCGAGGATTAACTTTGCGAAGATTTCCAACTCGCGTTTTGCTTCATATAATAAAATTTCTTAGATGATTGAACCACGCGGCGAAATCAAGTGCAAGTTTGAATTTAATTTTTAATGGAAAAATTCACAGTTTATTGAGTCTTTTTCACTTAAAATAAGTGAATTCTGATTATAATATACAATTACACAGCTTTAATAGTCTTCTGATGTAAGAGGCTTATTTAAAAATATTCTCATACTATATTTTTTAAATTTTGATTTAATTTAATTTAATATTTTTTTATAAATGTATTTTGACTCGTTAATTACAAAAATACGCCCTTAGAGTCCCTCGTCAAAGATTTCGAATCAAAGTCCCAAGAATGAAGAAAGTAAAACTAAAGTGAAATACATATTATTGTTACAAAGTTCTGAATATTCCCAGGTCAAAATTTAAGTCGTTACAAAGTTAAGATCCTCTCAATACTGAAAACTTATGATCGTATTTTACACCCAACTTTATCCTCGTGCTAAATATGCAAATGAGATTTTTATAGAAATCAAGTTTCTTGAAACTTCTCGTTAAACGAAAGTTCCAAGTGGACATTAGCATATATTATTTCTAACAATTGTGAGGAATTAATGAATACTATTAAAGTCTTTCTCAATAAAAAGAAAACCTCTTTCATTTTTTATCCCTACCTTAACAACACTTTTTCTCCGTAATTTTATTTCTACAAGAACGAACGCGCGCTCCGCGCGTGCATTTACGTTATTTTTCATTATTATATAATTTATTATATTTTATTTCTCTAATCTCTTAAAATCTATGTTAAACTTCGTGAAAATCTCTAAAAATTCCAAGAAACCTTGGAAAACCTGTGAAATCGCTTAAAATTCGTGAAAATCTCTTAAAATTTTCAGAAACTTCTTGAGATTCTTTTAAATTCAATTATAATAATTCAAATTCCTTTTATATTCTTTAAAATCCATTAAAAGTATTAGAAATATCTTCAAATTCCATGAAATCCTTAAAAATTCCAGAAAAATTTTCAAACTCATAAATTTTCCTTAAATCTAATTTAAAATTCATGAAAATCTCTAAAAATTCCTAGAAACCTTTTGAAATTCCATGACAAACTTTAAAATCTCTTAAAATTGCCAGGAAAATTCTTGAAATTTCACGGTAAAATTTAAACTTTCTTTATACCCTTAAAAATATTACATAGAATTCGTCAAAATCTTTTAAAATTCTTTAACAACTTTTTAAAATCCTCATAATTTAAAAATATTTAGAATCCCTCAATATTCTCGAAAACTTCTTAAAATTGCATGAATTCCTTTAAAATTTCACGAAATATCTTGAAATCTCTTAAAATTCTAGGAAAATTTTCAAAATCATAAATCTTTTCAAATCCACGTTAAAATTCATGAAAATCTCTAAAAATTCCTAGAAACCTCTTAAAATTCCTTTATATTTAAAATCCTTTAAAATCATTAGAAATCATATCAAATTCCATGAAATCCTTTAAAATTTCACAAAATCTTTTAAAAAACAGAAAAATCTCTTTAAATATTTTTAAGTAAATTATTATAAATCTCATAAAACTCCCTCAAATCCATAAAAATTCCCCAATATGTTTTAAAAATCGAAAAATTTCTTGAAAACCCTTAAAATTTGACGAAAACGTTCGAAATAAAAGGCTTTTGAAATTCCTTAATAAAATTCCCTATAAAGTTTTAAATCCCACAAAAAAACATATTTTAAAAGTCATAAAAGTACCTTGAAGTCTGATTGAAATCTGATCAAAGTCGTGAAAAATTCTAAAAATTCCCAGAAACTTCTTGAAATTCTTTAAAATTCTACGATAACATTTAAAATCCCATTATCTCCCATGAAATCTTAAAAAATTCCATAAAATTCCTTTAAAATTCCTTGATTTTTAATGTATTTTGAGTTTAGACTCGTGAAAAAATGATTATTAACGAAACCAAATTCAAAATTTCAAATTCAATTCACGCGAAATTTACGATTCGACAAATATCGATTGTCGAAAATCACTATCGATACTTATACGACGAATCAGGAGTGCGGAATAGGCGTTACGATATTTCGACTTCGACTCAATCATCTTTTTAGAATAGAAAATTGAAATATCAAATTGATAATTTCTGAAATTAAAGAAAATATCCTAAGATACGTTTATTCGGTCCTAAATTTTTATTATATTTTCTATTATTATTACAAAATAAACTTTTCTTTTGCAAGCCGAATTTTTTTTATAAAAGAATGTCTACCACTCGAGGCGACAAACGAATTCAATTTACTTTTACTTTTTGCCCAACGCTACATCGATATACCTACTTCTGAAGAAAAATGTCAAACCAGAAATATATTTCAAAGTGCAGGAAATCGAAGGCATGAACGGTTCTTGAGTTATTTATTGAAATATCGAAGAATTTCATCGTAACAGAAAAGATATTTCCTTCCTTTCAAACCTTGTTCTATCTTTCCGAATGAAAGGCCAGGATAAATCGCAAAGGACACTGCTGCTGACATGTTCATGCGCAAGGCGTTTATATCCTTTTCAATCTATCAAAGCAATTCAACTTTCAACTTCGTCTACTTTTCTCTACATTAATCAAATTATAGGTACTCTTTGCCATACATTATAATATACTTTATATTCTGATAAGGGTAATTTTATTTTTTTAATATACCTACTTTCATTTCATTCAAGATTTTTTTATCTCGTAATATTTTACCGAAAAACCAAAATCCCGAGTCAAAAAATACAAAAAAAAAAATTTCCCGAAAAATGCAAATTCACGAAATTTCAGGACGACTAACTATTCCAAAAAAATGAAATGCCCGAAATTTCTAGAAAAATTTTTAGCTTGTACTAGATTTTACAAAATCGAAAATATTTTCTCCTTTTTTTCGAAATCGGCGTACGTTTTTTAATTTCACGCTTTGCTTTATTAATTCTACAGAATTAAAAAAGTCACTAAAAACTCTCTAATTCATGGGGTGAAATTTTGATTGTTGATAATAAGTATTCTTAATGCTAAAAGACCTATTATTAGCAATAAACTTTTGATCCAACGAATCAGAGTAATTTTAGTGAAGTTTTTAATTTTAATGGATGAATTAGGGTGAGTTTCAAATGCGCGCGAGGGTTGAAACATCGGAGGGTTATTTACTGGTTTGTATAGAACTACTTTCCATCAGAAAATTTTGGATCTCGTACGTTTGAGAAAAAAAATGTTTTTACTTCATTTATTTTTTTATTTTCATTTATCGTAAACATTGCAAAATTCAGTCTCATCTAAAAGATAAGTATGACGTTGTTTGTAAGGACTAGATGGTAAGTAGATAAAGTAAGCTCAAAGACAGGATGAAACACGTACTTCGCGAGTTTCATATTTTGTTTGCAATTTCCTTTTAAGATGTAAGACATGTTGACTGGAGAAAGCATTAAGCCAAGAGAACAAAATGTTAGCGTGGAATGTCGAGTTACAAACACCTGACTTTTCTCGCCTTTTCTCTTTTATCTCAGACTCAGACCTCTTTTCTTATTTGAGCAGGTTTTGTTGATGGTCGGGGAAATAACGAAAAACGCGGAGCTAGTACGACTCTAGATGCTCTTTGTATTGAGTTAGCGAACTGATTCTTGCTCGACGCACCGAAGAAGAAAATATGTGACCTACATAATGTATCTCGTATTTTAAATCTAATTGAAAAAACGAAAATTAAGTTAAGTTTAAAATATCGTTTCTTTCTTTGATAATCATTAGACAGGTGAATGATTTTATCTTCAATTTCGAATAGAAATCCTATGCGAATAAATCCGAGCCAATCTGAATTAATTTGCTACTAATGTAAGCAGCTGCTTTCAATTCTAAATTAATATGAATTTTTAATTTAATTTTGTACTTAAGCAAATCTCTGGCAACTCATTTGGAATTTATTTCAATTAAAAATTTTTTAATGCATAAAATGAGGTAAATTAAATTTTGAACGTGAATTTAATATTTAAGAAAATACCTGTTGCATACGTAATCACTGTTTACTTAAAAGAATGTCAAAGCCTTGAAGAAATATTAGAAATCCATACGTACCTGAAACAAAAAATAAATGTTGTTAAAGACTTTATAGTTCTTAAAAGTAAAAAGTAGGGATAAAAAAGTACTTTTTAGTCCCTAGGGAGTAAAAAAGTATATATTAAAATAAAAATTTTTTTTAGCATCTTGTAGAACCTATAAAAAGCAATATAAACGAAAACTTGATGAAAACAAGAAAATGAAGAAGATAGGGACTAAAAAATGCACTGTTTTCACAATTATCAATTGATAAACATGAAAATTTAGTTCCTCTATCTTCACAACTTTTTCTATGAATACGGAACGAATTTTTATAAAGTTTCAGGTAAAACTTTTTCTCTTAAAAATGTATATGATTACTCTGAGTACAGAAGAAATTTCCGATTTGAAAAAGAAAAAAGAAAAGAAAATTTTCAAGCAGGAAACCCCATGCATGAAGAATGAAGAGATAAAAGCGGAGAAACTTTTTTACACTTTGGAATTTTATTAGAATACTTGGAGTCTGAGTAACGTGGGTCTGACAATTACAAAGGTCGCACTACTTGCCTGACCAAATAGGGATGTGCTACTGACGTACTGAAACTGCTAGTAATGTTGAAGAGAACAATGGCTGGTTTATTTAATTTATTTAAATTACCATTCTCATTACACCATATAGCTAAAATTATATTATTTTACGTAGTAACGGTTCGAAAGTTTTTTTTTCCCCTTTTTAATGAGCTTGAAATTAAATACTCGAATTCTGTTTTAACAGAATGTTTTAAAAAAAGTCGGAATAAGATTTCTTTTTTTAATAGAGCTTTAAAAATATTGAAAATGAGATAATAATTTATGTTAATGAAACTGGATTTTAATTCGTTTTTAAAATCAGTAGGGAAACTTTTAATAATTATTAAGATTTCGTGAAATCTCCTAAAGTTCCACAAAATTCCTTAAATTTCTTCAAAATCTTTTACAATCCTTTAAAATTGAAGGAAATTATTTTAAATTCCGAAAAATGCGGAAAGTTTAAAATACCTAAAATAAATTAAAAATGAAACAAAATAAAAATGAGTAAATAAAATATTAAAAATAAAACATAAGATATAAAAAAATAAAAAATAAACAAACATAATCTTTTAAAATTCCATAAAATATTTTGTAAAGTTGACAACTTTTACATATTAAGAATAATTTTTCATATTTCATTTTCGATAAATAGTTGCGATAAAACTGTTGAGATAAAAATCATAAAACATTTTTCAGCGAACGTGCGATATCTTTCAGTGTAAAAAAAAAAAGAAGCAAATCATTGCAGTTGCTTATTTTCAAAGATTTTTATGTATCTTTTATAACCCGAACGCGCAGTTTATGCGTGTTCGAAAGACGCCTCTGGAAAAGCAAAGAGGAGTTTTCATGCTTTCAATGTGATGTGTATGCAGATACACGTAGAGTCGCGTGAAACCGATAGCAATGACTGTATTCAAGATTGGAGTAAGTGAATCCGTGAATAAAATATACATCTACTTAGAAAAATATGGAGCGGAATCTTCAACTGAAACTCGAGACGTCCTAGATCCCATTCAATGACAGATAAACCCTTTTAACTGCGACACGGAAACGGTTTCCCTACACATTTCACATTGAAACCCATAATGTCGTATATAAGTTCGCAGAACTTGTTTATTTTATAGCACCAAAATATAGGAGACATCTACTAAACATTTTCAATATTCCATCATGAAATAAATGAATTTTAGATTTGGATAGGAATTTTGAATTTGAGTTCGGATTAATTCGGATAGGAAATGGTTTCTAATTCGGATTGATTTAGAAAAAAACTTTGATTTTAACTTCGGATAAGCATCGATTGATTCGAATAGAAAATTTCGATTCTATTGTAAGTATTTTCAATTTTTCAATGTGAAACGCGAAATGAATTTTAGAATAAAGAGTGAAAATTTAAATTATTAAATTTCTCAAACTCCACTTCTAAAGTTTTTAAAAATTTCTTTAAATCATTTCCTCGTATTTAATTTCAATAAAATATTTTGCCTTTTTTTTTAAATGAAGAAAACGAGGAAATATTTAAGAAGACGAAACTATTTATCTCTGTTGTCTTCTCATCTGAAAGAATATTCTCGAGTGACTTTACTTTCGGTTTAGTTCGGATAAAAAAGAACTCTTAGTCTTTGCTCATCTGTTCGAATTTTAAAGAAAAATATTCACTTTTCTACTTTTGTAAATTATATTTAAACTTACAGCGAGATTTTTTCATTGGATTATTATTTTTATCTGAAGAAAACGTTTTAAAACCTTCATGCTATAAAACTCTCCACAAAAATAAAGAATATAATATATATATAATCCCAGAAAATATTAAGCTTCGATCTAGGATTTTCTTTGACATTTTATTACAATGAAAAAATTTAATGAAAACCTTCTTTTTTGATACAGATTAATTCAAACAGGAATTTTTGTTTCGATTGGCTCGAATTAATTCGGACAAAAATCTTGAAATGGACATTGGCTTGGATAATGCTTTAAACTCTCCAAAGAAATAAAGAATCTAATATATTATCTCAGAAAAAAATTGTTTTATAAACACCTCGTATTATTTCGATTTTCGATCAATTTATTTGGAAGATGGATGCAAAGGCGTCTCGTCGTTATACACAGAATGCACTAAAATATTTTGCAGTGTAAGCTTCATTTATCCTCTACTCGAGGCAATGTACAGATAAACCGAGCAACCGGAAACGACGGCAACCATTTTCTCAGTGGACCTTGCAGCATCCGGAAATTACCATCTTCCAATATTTTCTATTACCAGGATACCGGAAGAAATTTAATTTCGCGTCCGGCAGGAAATGCAATCTAAATCGCTACCCCATTGTTATGAAAAAAGGATCTTTTTAAATAAAATCGCTCTTTATTGGTCAACTATTCAAAGTATTTAAATATTACAAATTTTTACCGGTTGAGCAAAGAAAATTAGAAGTATTTACTGATAAAATATTTTTTTAAATTATAAATTAAGGGCATGTATTACATATCCGGTCCCTACCTTACCGACATTTCTTTTCTTTACAAAGTTACTTCATTTATTGAGATATCAAATTGTAAATTTCTAAAATTAAACAAAATATGCTGAGATATGAGTCAATGTTTTTCGCGAGGGTTGTATATTTAGAAAAAAATATTGTAATACCTTTTCCAAAAACATTGGAGAGGTCTGGATATGGCTGAATGTTTTCGGCTTTATTTTGTAAGAATATATTCATTTTAAAATTAATTAATTTAATAATATTGTACTAATAGGTCAATGTCTTTTGTTAGGACACTTTCGATATGAGTTAATGTTTTTGGCTTGGTCAGTATGTTTAAAAAAATATGGAGATATGAAATAGAAAATAACCCGGATATTCCGTTACAATCCTTGTAACTCGATTTAAAGAAATTGGGAGGAGCAGACATGGAATCGGTGAGCGTTCAATCTCGAGAACGTGCATTTGCATCAATGCGTCCAATATTCCCTCCTCGAATTGGAGGATGAGTTTGTGACTAAAGATTGGATTGATATATCCAAGTACATACTGCATTGGACATGGAGATACGAGTTTACCGTATGTAATCAAGTGAATCTAAAAGGTTAAAGTGTAGACGAGTAAAAAAGAAATCTAAAAAATCTGCAACAATTTTATCCTCTTAACTTTTTTCTTATCATACGTCGTTTTCCTCAAAATGTTAATTTTTAATTTTTTCAATTTTATAAGTATTATAACTCTGCCAATTTTCTTCTGAACGAAAAATGTTATAAAGATACGTTTATTTTTGGATATTAAAACATTATGTCAAAGGTCAATCCAATCCGAGAGGACTGGAGAATTTTGTACAAGTCGGAAAATTAACATTTAATTTAAAGTGGAAAATGTATATTATTTTTAATTTGCTACAGATCCGAGCGTAAATTGAAATTACGAAATGAGATTCAAGTGGTGCAAATGTACAGACTAATTTAATATTGTGCTGAAAAAAGTCCTAATTTTATTCCCACGATTCTGGCAATTGCACGAACCATTTAACTTCTGAATTCGAGACAGGCATTTCGAATTACCGATTATTCAATTCGCCCGCCACTTTCTTGAGCGATTAACTAAACTAACATTTTCCTTGTGCAAATATTTTTAATTCATATATGTTTTACATATATATTTAATTTAAATTCAGTTATCGGCCCAGCAATCATCTTTTCATCATTTTTAATCTGCACTTTCATTTTACCTTTTATCTTATCTCTAACTGAAAATATCGAATGTGCTATAAGTTTTCTCAAGGAAAGTGATATTTGTTCAACATAGGAAGAGTGTTTACATTATAGTCAGTTCTCTTTGTACACTTACGTAGGGTAGTTCTTCGAAGTAGAAAGTTCTTGTTCCGTACCTAATAGAGTTCACTTTCAAAGTACCAAACTTTCTCGATTCGTTTTTGAAGCTCGTTACAGCAGATGCTTCCTATACTCTACTTTTTCTCTGCTCTTGTCCCACCAGTACCACTCAATTCCTCCTACTTCTTTCTGAACGCAATATACTTAACTGCACTTTTCATTTTAAGTATTTATGCAAAGTCTTACTACAGAAATCATTCTCCGAGATTTTTTCAGATTTCTTGAATATATGTCTCTCTCTATAATAAAAAGGTCGTTGATTTTTTAAAAATTTAGCTCATGGGACATATGCCCTTCTTCAGAATCTCGTGACATACATCCTTAATCAGCCCCACGGAACATGCACCCTTATTGACCTCCACGTGGGATACGCCTTTCTTGACTCTGAAATGACTCAAATCATTATTGATTCCCACATTACATATGTCCTTCTTAAATTCTACGTGACATAAGCTCTTCTTGAACCCCACATGACATACGCTCTTCATGATCCCTATGTGATATACGTCCTTCTTGATTTCCACGTGAGATACTCTTTTCTTGATCCCTACCTAACATACGCCTTTCTTAAACCCGACATGACTTAAACCCTTATTGATACCCACGTAACATTCGCCCTTCTTGAACCCTACGTGACATATGCTCTTGTTGATCCATTTTTTTCGAATTAAAGTAAAAATTTGTATCCCTACCAAAAAAATTTACCCACATCGAAACCCTCATCTATGTTTTCGAAAAAAATAGTGCAATACTTTTACACGCCCTTATGTTTTTGAAAAATACAGTATAATATTACAATAAGTTTATTATTCTTAAAAAAAAAAAAAAAACTGTCCCATATTCAAACTATTTTTCAAAAAGTTGAACTCCCTTCAATTTTTTTGGAAAAATAGTATAATATTGTATTAAATATACTGCTCGAACAAAAAACATTGGTCTTTATTCTAGAAGAATTTATTACATACAGTACAATATATTCCCTATATAATCCTAGCAAAAAATATTAATCGATATTGAGATTTTTTTAAGATAGAAAAATTAATTTTTTAAATATTGTAACATACTATTCGAACTAAAAATATTTGTCTATATTCAGGCCCCCGCCAATGTTTTTGAAAAGAACAGGGCAATACTTTTCTACAGCCTTAAGTTTTCGAAAAAATAGTATAATAACGCATTAAATATATTACCCGGATCAAACACATTGATCGATATCCAGACCCACCGTTTTTTAAATAGTAAAATATATTCCCGAATATACTGCCCTTGTTAAAAGGAAAAAAAAGGGGTATAATATTGTATTAATTATACTGCCAGAACTAAAAACATTGGTCTTTATACAGACCCCGTAAAAATGTTAGTAGATAGTACAAAATATCCCAAAATGTACTACCCCAGCTAAAAACATTGGCTCATATCGAAATTGCCCGTTTTTCAAAATTCAAAATTCAAAAACATTGAATATCGAAATAACAATAGTTAGAAAATAATATTAACTACCTATATATAATTCCATTAGAAGAAGTGTAAACATTCTTTTCTTGTAATTAATAATAAGTGGAGAAGACTTTTATAGATCTGTCATTTTGTTTCTTAATTTTTCCGCAATCTAATAAAAGCTGAATGTATAAGAACGATCAGTTTCGCTTCTAATTTTAGGATTCATCCATCATGAAACTATCATCACTAGATGTAGCTCTTGTGTTCTTTGATTCATTAATGCTAGAACAGAGCGCGGGGAAAATGTAATTTTCGTTTTCACAGAGCAATCTTCCTCTCTGTTCTCGGGAGACTTAATTCATTTCTTCGTGTTCGTACAAGTATACATATAAATCTTGTTGCTTAATATTAAATTATAAAACAAAGGTGTACTACAATAAACTCAAAATATAATTTCAAGTCCTTACACTATTCTTTTGTTTTTTTCCTTTTTTTAAGAATTCTTCTTTTTTCCCCTGTTTCCATGAAATTTTTCCTTTCTTCTGTTTTCACATTGTACAGGTTGAATCAATGAAACCCCAAAATAAAATATTATTATTATTATACATTATTATATTATACTATATTATAATTTAATTACATTAAATAATGTAACCAATAAAATGAAATTTCAAAAACAACTTCTTCTTGTAAACTATAAAAAAAAATTTCAAGTTGTCATACAAATTCGGAAAAACAGCGTTTTATTCATTTATTTTATACTTGAAAGGCAGTATAAAAACCTAGCACAAAAAATCTCGGATTTTGTTATTACCGTAAACCCTTGAACTAAAAGTTGAGAAAAATTTGAAAGTTATGATCGAAGATGCGTAAATTGACTCTCGACCGTGAAGCAATTTTCAATTAAGGAGTAATGTTAGTCGACGGTTTTCCAATAAAAGAGGTGAACTTTTTTAATTAAAGATCTGTTCATAAACTTTTCTCTGGAGTTGGTGACGCTTAGCAGAGGTAAAAGAGGAAATAAAGCTAGTAAAGGCAAAAAAGCACAATATTTTTCTCGAATAAGATTAAACGAATTGCATAGAAACGTATAAATGTTTATCTTAAAACTTGATGTATTTAATTATTTTATTTTTTGCAAATTGCAGCAAGAAGAATAATTCATATGAAAGAAAATTTTCGAGCTTCATTGCATGGCACTTAAATGTTCGAATGCTTCCTCTTCATTTAATAATTTCCCACCTATAGAAGGTAACTTCAAGGAAACTTATCCCCGGTGGATTGATGCCATTGAGAAATAATTCCATTTAATTACTGTTACCACCTTCACACTAAAGCTCCTTCATAGCCTCGATCAAATGTTCAAGATACATTTAGCAAAGTAAGAACATTCTAATGTTATTAATTGACGTAAGAAGGTAATTTACATCAGCTTCCACTTCATTTCTCTTCTCTTTATTATAAAAAAATCTCATCGTTGCTACCATTTCAAGAATTAGACTATCCTGATCGAAACATTGACTGTAATTACTTATAGTAAAATTTATTTTCTAATTTTGAGGAATATCCAATTTAAAAAAAAAAACTTTAAAGCAAGTTCAAGAGATTTTCAATATTTCAGAGGGTATAAAATAACGCAGAGGATTTCAAAGGTTTTAAGGGGGTTTTAAAGGATTTAAACGGATTTATGTAAAAAGCTGAGGACATGAAGGTCAAGTGAAGATCAAAATGACAATAAATCATTGAATCGACGTGAACAACGACTTTAAAACGTTTTCGAAGTCGCTAAATCCGAATCAGGGGTAATTTTTACTCCACCAGGTCGGGATGACGATAAATTGAAAGTCAAAATTAGAAAACAATTGGATCAGAGAAAACCATTTCTTTAAGACGTTTTTGAGATCGCTGAATCTCCTCACCTGACAGAATTAAAATTACAACACATTCGGATCTAGCGACCTGAAAGTACATTTTTTCTCCGATATAATGGTTTTCTTCACTTTGACCTTCAACTGACCTTGATTCAAAAATTGAAACAAAAAATATATTTGTTCCCACTGTATGTCACTGTAATCTGATAGTATCAGATGGTAGACAATGCTTTTTTCTATTAGTTTTACGGAACTGTTTAAATATAGAAGATAAGGAAGAAGTTTATTTTTAATGAAAATTCATTAATTAGTAGTATCTTTATTAACATACAAATATGTAATTTAAATCACCTTGGTTTAATAGATGTACTTTTATAACATAGGTGTCGTTCACTGTAGGATATCATTCTAATTTATGGTGATCTTCGTTGTTGACTTTCATCACTCAGATTAAGATGTTGTTGCGTTTGAAGATCGTAGCGATGTAGAAGGTTTGATCTAAACCTTTGGCTCACACTAACAAATCGACCGGTTCTTAAGGAAACTAAAGAAAGCTCGTCATAAGGATCTACTGCACGAAACAGACCATTTTCCCGTGTTCCAAGAAAATAATTATCAATTACTATTGCCTCAGCTCCAATACTATATCCAGTTAAGTGAACGACACCACGTCTTATCTCATAAGAAGGAGGACTTGGACGATCAAAGGGCTCAGGCCGAACATTTATTGCCTGCGAACTTAGTTCTGTAAGAAAAAATAGAAATGTAGGCATTTAAAGGAAATATCAATTAGTGCGAGATGCGCCATTTGGATATTGTTTTTATCGATTTTGAAATACTGATGAATGAAATAAATTGATAAAACACCCGTGTGGAAATCTTCCCAATTATTATTTCCACACGGGTACCAAAATTAGATTTTTTAATTCGCTGTGCTTCCAATATTGACGCCTTTTACTTATCGATCTTTTTTTTCGTATAGTTTTATACAGAAAAAAATAATTCAATACCATCCATAAAATACATAAAACACCGATGGAAGATAAAAATTTATAAAACACCGAATTATATCTATAAGACGCTTTTACGATGTTGTCATGGAATTTTTTATGAAAGTGTATCATATTTTATTTAGGTGTGCTTTTTGTTGTACACTGAAATGCATAAATGCCTCCCCCGTGAAGTTAGGCATTTATTCGTTTTTCAACGCGCAATCAAGTTATCACCCAACCTCACGGGGGAAGGCATTTATGCATTTCAATGTATCAATATGTTGCACAATTTCTACGAATTCAATTACGACTCTTCAAAATTTGACACATTTTTTATACATTAATAAAACGTATGAATATTATGTCATCAATGATGCTTAATATTATGTTTTATATTATTATTATCATTGTTATTATTATTATTCTAATTAAACTTACCAATAGAATTAAATAAAACCGTCAACATTATAAATAGAGTTCCAATTTTAAGGAGTCCCATTTTTCCAAAATGCAGGTAACCGTTCTTTCAAAAATCACTTGAGCATTATGAAAAACATAGGTTCTTGTATTCGTATTTATATCCATCAGATATATTTGGAATATTTGTACATTACTATGTTAAAAAATTGAAAAAGTTCGCAATATCCTTATCTTTAAATTACCTTCTACTTATCTTTGTCAATAAGTCACATCATATCTTTAATTCTACTTTAAAATCCAGTGAAACGTGTGAGGATCGTAAAAGCTGAAGAGAAATCATGTAGTATAAAATATAATCTCAACTTGTAAAATTATTTTTCATTATACTCTCTAGATTAGTATTCTATGAATTTCCTCATCGTCAGTTTTTAAAATCGAGAAAAACAATATCCAATAATTTTAGATTATAACATATTCCTCTGCTATTTCAATGGTTAGGGATATTACTATTAGTTTTAAAGGTAGTAGTAGCTGTCCTTACTACTTTTCTTGTTGTTTTGACAAAAATAATTGAATGATAAATTAAGTAATAATAATTGAATTTGCATAGGGTATTGGTTTATGCGCTTATTATTAGTTTTTAAAGAAAAATGGGTAACTAATTGTACGTTGAAAAAGACATATTATAGATAAAGAATTGGATATAGAATTTAAAGAATTGTTTTTAATTAAATATCATACAATCAATGTTATTATTTTAAGTTTAGAATGAGTACACGCGATGTTACAGAATACATGATCAATTTTATATTTTATATGTTTTAGACATAATTTATAGGTAATTAAATGGATTAATTATTTTTGTTTGATCTGACGATAACATCCACATTGAAAACACGTGTCAATATGTTGAAACCTTCAAACTTAAAATATGTATGAAACTTTCATCATTTTTAGTACACCTTTTAACAATGTACAGTCATTTGTGACTATAGAAGATAACTAAAAGCTTTTTTTTATTTTATACCGTACTAAAACATCTTTAAGAGAAAAGACAAAGATAAAATCAATAAAAAAGCTCTTCCGTACTATAATAACATTGTTCAAGTAATTTTTTAAGCAAACATTACATGCATTTTGAGAAAATGGGACGTCTTAATATTGGAACTCTTTTCGTAACGTTGGCGGTTTTACTCAATTCTATTGGTAAGCATGAATAGAATACTATTTTATTAATGTACAGTGTTCATATGAATAAAATCAAGATTACCACAACAATGATTGTTATAGACAGTTTGACGTAGATTTTTGGAATCACTGTGAGTTTATTGGCAGAAAATTGCAATGGAAAAACCATTCTTTCTAATAACATGCTTCACTGTTTCTTTTGGTATCATGTTATCCTTTCATCACTTTTCTTGTTGTTGTGACAACTTTAAATCGTAGAAAACCATTTTCAGATAGTTCTACAACCTACTTACAGTAGTAATTAAGCCTTACTATTAAGATAGTAGTTCTTACAGTTAAACTCGTTACTTTTACTATGTCCATGAAGTTGGTAACGCCATATTTGATTTTCTCAAAAATAATTTGGTGCTCAATTATGCTTGATTTGTGTATTTCTATTTTTTTTTACAGAACTAAGCTCACAGGCAATAAATATTCATCCTGAGCCCTATGGTGATGTACGTCCTCCTTCTTATGAGATAAGAGATGGTGTCGTCCACTTAACTGGAGATAGTGTTCGAGACGAGGCAGTAATAATCGATGGTTACTTCCTTGGAACGATGGAACGTAATCATTTTCGACCAGTAGATCCTGAAAACTTGAATACTATATTATTGATAAGAACCCGCCGATTGGTCACAGTGAGCACACGGACTAGAAGAAACCTTCTTGAAAACTGGATATTTGAGATGGAAGGATAATCCGCCATTAAATGACAACACCGTTGTTATAAAAATATATCAAATAAATAATGGTATTTAAATAACATACTTGTACGTCAATATTCCTTGCCCAATTGAGAATTAATAACTTTGCATTAAGCTGTTTGCGAGCGGTTAATTTTTTAAAGAAACATGGGTAATTTAATGTACATATACATATACGGAAAAATCACTATGGATGTGAGAATTTTATGTCATTATTTTTTTCAAAGCAACTCATAAAGATTATTAGAGTATAAAAATAATCGCAAATGAATTCTAGCATTCTTGCACTACCCTAGTCGAAGACATTGATTCATTTGAAATTTCTCATGTTTATAAATAGATTGTATAGTATTTTAATAAATTTATTACCCTAATCAAAGATATTGACCAACACCCTTCATCAACATCACAATTAATGGAAACATAGTCGCAACAAATTTTACAATAAAAGATCAACAACCCGTGTGGAAATTGCCAAATATTTGCCTAATTACAAGTTTGGCCCCAACTTGAAAAATTATTTTATGGCTACAACAGGGTTAATATATTAAATCTAGTTGCAGCCAGCTTTGTTTCATTTAGCTCGATTGCAGCGCCATTAACTTGACTGTGCATCTTTCTTGAATACAATTGACAAATAGGTTGGATGGTGGTTATGTTAGCGAGTATTTTTTCGATTTTGGTTTTGGAAGTTTTATGTTGAGGATAGGAACTAGATGTTATATACTTATTATTATTTATGTTTCTCAGTTTTTCATATTTTATCTGTTTCTTAAAAATGAGAACATAGTGACGTTTGCGATAGTTTTAAGATACTTAGTAGCGTTTTTTTTTCTAGGATTTAAGTAAAGTATATTTTTGAAATGTGTGATGTTTAGAAATAAGTTTATGTACAAGCGAGTTGATTGATGTGCGCTGAGACGAGTCGAGTTAAATTCAAAGAAAAAGAAGAGGCAGACCCTTTTCTGCTCTCAAACCTTAAGCTTTTAAACGAATGTAAAATCGGAATTTGGATTTCTCTGAGAATTAATCAAACACGTGCGTGAGAAGAGCCGCTGTCCAAAACTCAACCAATGCATCACTAAAATAGATGCAAAAAGCAGATCGGAAACTAGTGTTCCGATTTCACTATGCGGGTCAAACGGTGGACAAACCTAAGCGGCGCCACCGGAAACTGACCAAAAGGGGTTGAACGGTGGACAAACCTATAGCGGCGCCACCGGAAACCAACCAAACATGTGAACCGAACGGGACAGCAGGCTTAAACTACCTAGGGGCAAGCCAAAAAATGCTACGCCTACGGCCTTGTGCCATGAGAAAAAAGAAAACGATAAAGAAAAATCAATTTAGAAACAAAACAGTGAGAATTTTGAGATTTCGACTCGTTCGGCGTACACTTGACGCCGCCGGTGGTGATAAG